>KK112763.1:39304-52859 GCA_000611955.2 Stegodyphus mimosarum
AAAAAAAAAAAAAAAATTTAGTTCAAAAGTTGCTGATAGGGGTAAATATGGCACTTTTGATCTAAATTTTAAGCTTAACTGCTGATGATGATAAAATTTCTGACCACTTTCAAAAGTTATAGTAAACAGATAAATGAATAACAAAGAACTAATTTTTCCAAAAATGTGCTTTATTCTAAAAAATAACTTCTGTAAATGATTAGAAATTAAAAAAAAGGAAAAACATTGATAGAGGTCCTTTACATGAATTGTTTTGACTTCTAAAATTTGCGAAGAGCGGCTGCTGTGTTGGATTGATTAAAATAAAACAACTTCACAAATAATGCACGCTGTGCTAAAATGGGACACATTTTACAAAGCAACTGATGCTTGAAATGATTTTCAATGCCCCGCTTCTTTTTTATAACTCAAAATATTGGCGCCGGTGTTGATTACATAATCGGGATTTTGCATTTTGCAATTTTTTCTCATGTTTTATGCAAAATTTTAGCTGTCTTAAACTGTAAAGCACCACATTTTCCCTTATCGGCAACTTTTGGAACTAATTTTTTTTCTGTGGATTCCTTTTCCCCATGTCGTCAGTAGCCCCAGTACAAATTTCTGTGGCTTTGCAGCTGATAGTTCCAACTACAGAGGTCTCTGAGTACCGTCAGTTTAAAAAAAAAATCATTGTATATATATATACTTTTGGTACAGCCGATTGCAACCAAAAAGGGAGGTGCGCAACTACATATTATAGCGGTCCTGTATACAAAATTTCAATGCTCTGATACTACTCATTTTTGAGTCATGCAAGATATGTATGTATGCACAGACGCCACGAAAAAACCTCTTCTGAATCCATTTTAAATCAGTTTTATAATTTGTTTGGGAAGAAAAAAAGAGTTCTTTATTCTGTCCTTACATACAGATGTCATGCAAAAACATCGTTAAATTGCATTAGATAGCGGTCAAAAGGATATTTTCGTTGAAATATGGTACTCGAAATTTTGCGCGATTACAATACTTCCTTTACTTTGTACAAGGAAGTAAAAATCAACATTAAAAAACAGCAAATGAAATATTAACTTTGCTTGTCCTGTTTCTTCTAATTAAGAAAGATGTGCACTATGCATGCTGATACATTCTATATATGCATAATAAATGCTATTTATCCAAATTGTGACTAATTAAGCTTTTTGGTGTATCTCCTACAGAAGCGATTCAAAATTCAATTAAAGATTTATTTGCAGAAAAACAATTTAGTATTAATTTTATTTTAATTAAAATTCTTTCAGTAATTGAACACCATTTCTTTCTTCAGCTGATGCTGTTCGAATGCTGAAAGGACTGTAATTTAAATTTTAAAAATGCCAAATAATGTTCTACTTGTGTTCAGTTTTATTTGGCAGACAAGGTCATTCTTTTCCAGCTGAACGCATGTTGTAGAACAATACAAAATTACTTTGAGGCCTGCCATCATAATACAGTTGTTATTCTGTAGAATTGATGAGAACAGAAACGGCATAACTTCAATGAGTAAAGCTAAATATCAAATTCAAAATGTATGTTATCTTTTCTTGATAAGTTGAATTTAGAAGTAATTGCAATTTTTTTCTTCCTCCTTCAAAAAGTTTATTGAACTCTGATAGTATATTTTGATATATTATCGTAACTCTAGGACCGTGAAAGTCTATACAGTAAATTCTTGCCAAATGTAAGTTTGCATATACATGTTTTCTTAGTTGTTACCATTTAATTTGTATAACACGAGAATTTCAATTATACATGGACACTGCAGCGCATTGCAATAGTCCTCTTTATGAAAATTCCTTCATCAAAGAAGTCAGACATGATGACATTTGATAATACTCCAGGACACAGTGCTGAAACCTTCACAATATTGCATCAAAATATAGAGGTTTTATTCCTTTTACTAAACATCACTTCCTAAATCCAGCCAGGGAATCATATAAACATTCAGAGTCAGGCATGTTTACATCCCTGCAAATAAAGCACCTGACAAAAGAAAACACGAACACTAATGGCATTTTGGAAGCAATTCAACATAAGACACTGCACAGAAATGATTAAATCACATGGGAACCAGAGAATTCATCAACAACGAATGCTTGCTGGCATGAGCTCTGGCCAAAAGTTATCAACAGTTTTAATGGATTTCTATTGATTGAAAATGAAGCCAAGGAAATTATAAAAATTGCAAAAGCAATAAGCAATGAAGGCTTTTTAGATATGGAAGATGAAGAAATCAAAGAATTTCTCTAGGATGATGATCATGAAATGGCAAATGATGAATTGGATCATCCCATAACACCAGTAGATAGTGAATATGATAAAGGGCCTTTAATGTAGAAGAACCAATTGTTAAAAAAAACACAGGAACTGTCTGATTTTGTAGTGAAGATTGGCCCAAATGAAGAAAGAAGAGGATATTTTACGGGAGGTATTGAAAAACGTTTTCACAAAATGTTTAATGAGTTGTGTCAGACACTGTTCTAATCAAAAATCACCAACTACTTAGAAAAAAAAAAAGTGTGTCTGTTATCTTCTCTTGATAAGTTGAATTTAGAAGTAATTGCAATTTTTTTCTTCCTCCTTCAATAAGTTTATCGAACTCTGATAGTATATTTTGATGTATCATCCTAACTCTAGGACCATAAAAGTGTATACAGTAAATCCTTGCCAAATGTACAGTTTATTAAGTAGTAACAGATATCCTTTGAATTAACATTTGCTTCATTTTCCCCTTTTAATTACAATAATATTTAGGGTTTTATGAAATATACATACTTTCCTAATCTGAACTATACCTAACCCATTTTTCCCATAGAAAATTAATTAACTTTGCTGAACACAGTTTTGCATTTGTGCAATGTGTTAATGACATAAACCCCTGTATTCGGGAAGGGTTTTCTATACCTGAAACCACAATAGCAATCATTTTGATTATTCTTAGCTAGCCTCTTCATTTCATAGTTAACAAATTACAAAAACTTTTTACATGATTTTTATACAGCAAAATTCAACACCGAGCAATAATATTACTGAATAATACTGTTGTGTGCATACAGGTTCATAAGAGACTGAATACACACAGAACTGAGGATAGCTTGAAAGAATTTATTTTCCCAAAAGAAACACTTCACAGTCCTGGAACTTACCACGAAAGTAGTTAAACAACTCTTCACAGTATCCCAGAGCTAACCTGTTGTAATTAATGGCTTATGCTTAGAATTTGATGACTTACAGATCCAAATTATGACATCCTTTAGCCTGTTTAAGGACTCTGTAGAGACTGTTTAGGATTCTGTAAAGATTGTAGTTTAGAACTGTTTAGGTTAAGCCCTGTTTAGACTAGTTTAGAACAAAGTCCTTTTTGTTGAATCAGGTTCCATAACCACACCCTGTCACCTTCATTGAATTGATGTCCTATCGAGTCTGCATCTTGTCAGGGCCGGACCATAACATAGGCAAATGTCTAGGTCCCAGTCAAACCGTTCACTTTGGGGGGGGGGGGGGGTGTAAAAAAATAAAATCCATATACTCAATTTAAATTTAATCTAAATCTATAGATTTCCTTTTTGATTAAGATGTACTGATATAAATGGTCCACTGTGCATGAATAGTTTTCTGACTAGCAAATCTGTAGGTGGGGGCATGACACGTGATATTGGATGCATATTGCAGAAGTTCAGTACAAACATTACACGTAGCAAG
Source organism: Stegodyphus mimosarum (assembly GCA_000611955.2). Taxonomy (NCBI): domain Eukaryota; kingdom Metazoa; phylum Arthropoda; class Arachnida; order Araneae; family Eresidae; genus Stegodyphus; species Stegodyphus mimosarum. The sequence continues at coordinate 43,022 of KK112763.1, forward strand.
AGTAGATAGACGATTTTTAGCTCTAAATATTAAATTTCTGGAAGTGATTAGTTTGTTGAAGTAGCTTTTTATATAGTGAAATTGTGTAAATATTTTATATAAAACGAATTGCCATCACGCTTCCGTTGCCGAAAAAAGAAAAAGTAAGCAGAAAATGCGGAAGAAAACGAATAAGCAAAAAAAAAATGGTCTGTCTAAATATGTTGTTTATACAAAATCAGATAATATTGACGCGGAAGTTCGTATTCTGAAGTCTGAAACAAAGATTATAGCAAAAGAAGTTGGTGAATATTTTGGAAACCAAGGAATTACTTGCCGAAAGGACAGAAAGCTGTGAAACCGAAATTAAAGTAATATAGTAAATGAAAACCATAGAAGGCATGCCAATATTGCGGAGAAAAACCAAAATGCAAATGTTGAAGAAGAATTTCGAAATATAGAATATATACCTAACACTGTTAATGATGCTTTAGTTTTGGAAAATTTAAACATTTCATTATGGCCTTTAAATTTAACAACAAATATGCAGCATTATTTGCTTCAAAATAAACAACCATCAAATATTTCATTTATACATACAGCTAAAAATGTAGTAACAGAAGGTGGGAAAACTGTAACACGGTCATTATGGAAAAATATATACTCAGAGTGAAAAAATGCAAGAGTGCAAGAACACGGAAATTCTACTGATAATGGGCATTCTATTAAAATTCAGTGGCAAGACATTTAGTTGAGGAAGGTATAGACACTATAGTTGAAAAATAGTATCTAGAAGAAAAAAAATATTGGATAATAGTATTGCTAAGGGTGTTAGCAACAATAAAATTTTGGGCTAAAACTTCTTTGTAATGAACTCTTTTCTACTTCCCATTGTGGAATTTTATTCAGAATTCGGAAATTATTCTAGAATATTTGGCAGAATTTGATGAGTTTTTAATTTTGCATATAAAAGAATTTGGGTCAGCTGGAAGAGGCAATGTCAACTATTTGCGATGAATTTATTGAAATACTGAACAAAAAATGTTAGAAACATTCGTTTCAGAAGTTAAAGTCACCAAATTATTTTTCAGTTATAATTGACTCTACTCCTGATATAACACGTAGACCAGTTAACTTTTATATATTGTGTTATGTATCAGGAAGATGGAATCCTAACAGAGAGATGTTTTGGATTTTTACCAATTTATTCACACTTAGGAGAACCATTAGAAAATGAAGTTTTAAAGAACCTTGGTCTGGATGTATACAACTGTACAAGACAAAGCTACGGCGATGCGGCAAATATGTGTGGAAAACACAATGGGCTGAGAAACCGCATTAAAAAAATTTGTTAAATCTGATAGTAAGTAATGCTAGTGAATCATGTTTGCAAGCAATAACATATTTTAATTTATTGGAGGACGTTTACACATTTTACATCTACTCATAAGTAGAACACTTCAGAAAAAGTTTTGAAGCAAATAATAAAACATCTTACAGTAAATAAATTATATGCTACTAAGGTGGTTTTCTAGAGCTGATGCAGTTAAAGCAATTCGCTCTGGGTTCAATGAAATAAAAAATGCTCTAATTGATATATCTCTAGATGGATCCCAGAAATGTTCTGTAAAACTGGAATTCCGAGAAATAGCAAGCAATAATTTAGAAATCACTTTATAACAGTTATTTGGGATAAAATTCTTTCCGGAATAAATGCAAGCAGTATATCCTTAGAAGACCGTAGTATGCCAATCTCGTTTGTGGTAAGTATCTTTGGCAATTTATTTAATTGCGTTAATAGTTTAAGAAATTTAATTCCGAAAATAGAAGCGGAGGCATTAAACGCGTTAGAAATAAAAGCTTATTCAGATACTAATAAAAGGTTGCGAAAACGAAAAGGATTTTTTGATACAGTTCATCATGATAAGGACGACAAAAGTTCATGTAATCATAGTCAAGAAACCTTTTAAATACAATTGCTTTTACGTAATATGTGACAAAATATCTTTTGAACTAGAATTACATAGCAAAAGTTGAAAAGACATGAGTGAGATTTTTAAAATATTTCATAGAAACTCGAATGACAATGCATCAGTTGAATCTGAAGATACCACATTTCTAAAAAAATGGTACAGTGAAGACATTGCCTCAAAAGAATTGGATTTCTATTACTTCGCAAAAGCCAAAATTTAACGTTGCCATCTGACATGGTACGATTTATAAAGACTACAAAATTTGCATCGACATTTCCCAATATGAAAATCATATTACGTATATTTTTAACTTTCTGTGTATCGAATGCATCTGGTGAAAATTCGCTTTCGGTGTTGAAACGCGTAAAAAATTGTTTACCAAAATCATTAAATCATACAAAATTAATTTATTTAGCTACATTATACATAGAAGAAAATGCGTTTGACAATATTAATTACTAAGAAATAATTAATAAATTTGCAGAACTGAAAGGCAGAAAAGAGGATTTTTGAATTAATTTCATAATCAGTCTTTCAAAACTATAGTTTTGACATTTAACAGAATAAATTTCGTTTTCGTAATTTATGACATAAAAACAAAAAGTTCCAATTCTATTCATTATATTGATACGTAATCAAACGCATGTTTATAATTACGCTAACAATGGAAACTATATTAGACTTGAAAAAATGACTATTTTCGTTAATTATTATCATATACCTACCTTTTATTATTTTCTTGGAAAGTTCTCGAAAAAATTATATAACACCGAGTGTAGGGGCGCAGCAGGAAAAAACTGTGTAGGGCCCTAAAATAGGTAAATCCGTCCTTGCATCTTCTCCATTGCCAAAATGACTCGCTCCCGTGCAAACTTCTGCATCACTTCAAACCATAGCTGGAGATCTTGGATGTACTACTCAAATGATGAAGCCGCATTCGGAGTGTTACCAAACGAGACAGGCGAAGATCACAACCGTAGAGCATCTGGGATGGGGAATAACTGGTAGTCTGATGGACAGCACTGCCATAGGCTAGTAGAAAGAAAGTACAACTTCTTATCCCAGTCCTGTTGATTTCTGGAAACCACCCGCGAGAGGTTATTAAAGAAGATTCGAATAAACTTCTTTATCGTACCATCCGACTGGGGATATAAATGTGCCATTTGAGTTTTGTTGATGACGAGTAACTTGCAGAGTTCTTTAATTACAGCTCAGGTAAAATTTCTTCCTTGATCGAAATGTTGATGAAGAGGCACTCCGAACCTGGAGATCCAATGCTATATCATTACCTCAGCTACCATGACAGCCTCTTTATCAGAAATAGGATACATTTCAGGCCGCTTGCTGAAGTAATCAATGACAACGAGGATCTACTTGTTGCCAATAGCATTTCATGGCAGAGGTTCCAGGATGACAAAGGCGATACTTTCAAAAGGCATTCCTACACTGTATACTGCAGCTTCCCTCAGCTGTGTTTCTTCTGTCTTTTCCACAGAGAACTCTATGCAACAAATTCATTATTCCGAAGTGGCTTCCTGCTGTGCTGCTATGTAATTCTTTAAGGACACCCGGAATATCATCCGATTCGAACTTCCGGTACAAGCGCTCTCGAACTCTATGCAACAGATTCATTATTCCGAAATGGCTTCCTGCTGGACTGCTACGTAATTCTTTAAGGACACCTGGAATATCATCCGACTCGAACTTCCGGTACAAGACGCTGTTTCGAATATGGTATGAGTCCCAGATTGTCTCATAGAACTATAGTTCAATTTGTCCTGCCAGGTAGGTTTTCTGTTTGAAGATTCATCAAGTCAATTATGGATTTAACATCACCGTCTTCACACTGGTCATTCCTAACTTCTTAGTCACTCCAGCTGAAGTTGTAATTCATCGTGCAACAGGATTAAACAGCTTATATTTCTCTTCCACCCTAGAACAATTTCGGCAGCTTTCCGGTCAGGGTCATCTTGACAGCACATCAACGTTTCCATGAGATGACCCTTCCAATGACAGATACTGATGTCATATTCCTGGAGTCTCTGTATCCATCTAGTTATTTGGCCTTCGGGGTTCTTCATATTTAAAAGCCAGGTCAATGACGCATGATCTGTGCTGAGCAGGAATTTTCTGCCTTAGAGATACTGATGGAAATGTTCTGTGACTTTAAGTATAATAGCAACTCTTTCCTGGTGACATAATAATTCCTCTCCAGTTTAGATAGACACTTGCTCCAATATGCCACGACACTTCTGGACCGCTTATTTCTTGGAACAATAGAGTACTGACCCTCTCATTTCTCGCATTCGTGTCAAGAATAATGGTTTCTCGAGCTGAAGATACGTCAGAACTGGAGCAGAGCTTAAAGCTTAGTTCGTTAGATGCATCCTCACAGTCTTCTGTCCACAAAAACTTTTGCTTGCTTTTTCTCAGCATATGAAGAGCTCTTGTGATGGAAGAAAAGTCCTTCACAAATCTTCAGTAGTAGAATCATAAGCCCAGAAAACGTCCTGGCTAATGGATATTTTCAGGTCGTCTCCAATCTTTAAGTACTGACAATTTTTCTGGATCCATACACACACCTACGGCAAAGATGACATGTCCAATGTAAGTCACTCTTTGTTTGAACAATTTACATTTGGCGGACTTAATTTTAGATTTGCTTCCTTCAACTGCTGAAGTATATTCCTAATATTTTTAAATGTTCTTCAAAATTCTTCCCGACGATGATGTCATCCAGGTATATCAGACAGCCTTCGTACGAAAGAATTCTCAATGCGGTCTCCGTGAGGTATTCGAATGTTGCTGGCAAAATACATAAACCAAACAGCATCACCATGAACTGTGTGAGTCCTTGTCCGTTAGTAAATGCCATCTTTTCTTGGTCATAAGGAGGTATTTCTAACTGCCAGTATCCACCCAAAATCAAGCATTGAAAACAACTTACTTCCAGAATGGCATCAAGAAACAGGGGGTATAAAGAAATTAGGTAGATTTATGAGCAGGGTAGCTGTCATTCTTCGTAATATCGATAAACTGGCGATAGTCAACGCAAAATCTGGTTGGACTATCTTTCTTTCTGTGTTGATGGGACAATGGGAGAGTCCCAAAGACTTGCTGAAGGCTCAATAACGTTGCTTTCTTGCATGCCCTTTAGAACCTTTCATACCTCTTACTGTTTCTTTCTACATCTTGGATGCTGCTTGATTGGTGAATGGTCTCCTGTATCAATTCTATGCTGTGTCAAACTGGTTAGACCTACAATGGAAGATGAACAGGAGAAAACATCTTGAAAATCTTGGATGATATGTCTGACAAAACTCCTTTCTTCATCACTAAGTTGTGCATTCTTCAATAACTTCGATATTGTTGTTTCCAAAGACAGAGATTGGCAGACTATGGGTCGTTTAACACAGGTCACCGGAGTACGTGCTGAAACCACCTCACCTTTCCTAATGAGTTACGCTTTATCACTGATGTTGGCAACTTTCATTGGGATAACTGTCCTCGATGAGTCTACAAGTCCCGAGGCTACTAGTATTCCTCACATGGTGTTACAGTTGTTGGAATATTCCATTACACTATACCAGAAATTTCTGTTTTCGGCTGTAGATCCAAGAAGTAAAACTTCTGTTCTTGCTGGTACATTGATATCATCTTGGGCTATGATTTAGGCAGCAAATAAACTCCGTCATCCATTTAAAGTCCAAGGAAAAATTATATTTCCGTAGAAAGTCTAATCCGAGTAAGCAAGGGTCTGTAAAATTTGCTACATGTGCTGTGTGATGATAGGTGGCACTTCCATACATAATGTTTACATTTAATTTTCTATCAAAGTCAATTTTATCCCCGTACGCAGTCTGGAAGGTAACACAGGGAGGCATCCAGATGAGTTTAAATTCCAAATGTTGAGACAAATCTTTTAAGGTAATGGTAATGTTGGCTCCTGTATTGATGGTCATACTGCAAGGAACTCCACTGTTATGTCCCACAGTGAAGAGTCTTACTGCCGTCACTCATCGCAGAAATCTGAAGCGCTTTAAATTGGAGAGTCTCATTATCTAGCAACCTACGCTCTGCAGAATGGCCAATAATTTGTTTCCTGCATTCTTCCTCCAGAGTGGCCTCATGTTCCGTGCCGCATATTTCCAAATCATACCCCACTTTTCGAATTTTTGACGTCACGGAAATATCGACTAATTTCACCTGCCAAATAGAAGTCAGCACGCCTCAATTCTGGAACTGATTGTGTTTTTGTAGAGCTAATACCGAGATTTTCCTAAGGCCCATATCACACACGCATTTGTTTCACACGAACAACTGTTTCAGACAATTTTTCTGCCCGGTTTATTTTTGAAAAAAAGACGCACGATTTTTTCCTTCCTTTCGAAAAAATTGCAAGTTGTTCGTTTTCAAGGAATCAGCTCCGAATATCAGCTTGTTTGTAATGGAGAACGAGTTTCCCCCGTGTTAACATCAAAGTGATCTGTGGTAATTGGCTGTTGTGACAAAGCAGAAAAAATTGTACCAAACAGTTGTTCTTCTAAAACAAACGGATGTGTGATAGCAGCCTAAGCGTACCTTATTCAATTACTGTATCCTGGGAAGTACTGGCTAGGATCTGTACTTAGACAGTCTCAACCACGGGAGCAAATAAGTTGTCTTCACAGGACTAGAGCCCGAGTTTATTCTCAGGTTGGTTCAGGCTTGGCAGGGACCGTACTGGTACTGTCGTGTCTGTTCCTCTTGCTGTGGTGGAGCTATATAGTACGTAGATAATGGGCTTTCTCGGTGGGGGTTTGGCCCTCCCGGTCCCAGTGACGGGGACTGACGAAGTGAGGCAAGGCACCAAGCGTCTTCTGATGCCGAGGGAGTGGTGCCCCGAGGCAAAGGTGTCCAGCGTTTTAATCTTTGATCTAGTATCTATGTTTCTCGTCCTTGCCGCTAATCGCGACGTATAAAGCCGGGCAGGGACCGTGGGGACTGCGCCGTCATTGAGGGGTCCTCCAGGACCTGGATTATTCAAATTTCGAAAGGCTTCCCCATGACGAAGGTCCCGGTTCTGGCGTGGATGTATTTAAAGAAAGAGGAGAACAATTCACTGCTGCAGTGGACGTAAACAGCATGAAAAATCTGGAAGGTGATATTCAGCAATTAGTGTGATTCATTCATCGCAAAATTCAGCGATGCCAGTAAAACAAACTGGATTGTTCGAAAGACTTATCCAGATTAGAAATCACTATGCAAAAAATTGTGCATGTGCCAACACAGCAATTTTAATAAAAAAAAAACACTTGTGGAAAACTTAAGACCAAGGAATAAAAATTGCAGTGCAACTGTATGCTTAAAAATTACGAAGCATTCTGTAGATTTCTCAAAGCCGAGGTTAACGAAATAGATTAATACATTTTAATGCTTCTATAATAATCATTCACGGATGCCAATTATGGTGGCGTGTGTTGTTACTGCAAGAATAACGATGATTCCTTTGGCTTGGTGATATTAGCATTTTTTATTTAGATAAACACAGGAATATATATTTCAGCACACGTTCACTAATAACAGAACAACATCGAATGCATGTTAGACGACAAGAATTTTTACAGGTAATCAGTTCACATTAGCAAGCGGCATGAAAGTGTTAGTACAGCTATGCAGGCATCAACGAGGCAGAAGAGAGGCGAATTCGTGCTTCACCGACAGCAGCCAGGAACAATGTCTAAGCGGTCCAAATTTTACCCTACTGAACAAGAGGGAGAAAGATGGTAGCGCCTTCTCTTGGGTCAGTGGAGAAACACCGGCCCGCTTTGCTGGGCACACTATATGTTTGAATGTGAACCTAGACTTCTTATATGGACGAAATGTCTAATTTCGAATTGATAATGAATGTAAATTTAAAGTCGGGAAATATAGTGACAGTCAGTGAATCAAGTCAAAACTCACACTCACAAAAAAGTGTTTTGACTTAGTGCCACCTGTGATGGCATAACAAAAATCCATTTTGGACAGGATTTACGTAAAATCCGTTCTTAGTGCACGTCTACATGGTGGAATGAGTAACTATGAAAAATTTCAAGTCAATCGGGTGTATAGTTTCGGAGATCTCGTGATGAGTCAGTGGTATTTCGCTTATATAGAGAGACATAAGCATAATATTGTTATAATGTAGCATTAATAAATAATAATGTCAATTATAATGTATATTGTCCGCCTGTGATGGTATAACAAAAATCCATTTTGGACAGGATTTACATAAAATCCATTCTTAGCGTGCGTCTACATCGTGGAATGAGTAACTATGCAAAATTACAAGTCAATGGGGTGTGTAGTTTCGGAGATCTTGTGATGAGTCAATGGCATTTCGCTTATATAGAGAGAGATAAGCATAATACTGTTATAATGTAGCATTAATAAATAATAATGTCAGTTACAATGTATACTGTGTGCCTGTGATGGTATAATAAAAATCCATTTTGGACAGTATTTACGTAAAATGCGTTCTTAGTGCGCGTCTATATCGTGGAATGAGTAATTATGCAAAATTTCAGGTCAATGGGGTGTATAGTTTCGGAGATCTCGTGATGAGTCAGTGGTATTTCGCTTATACATAGATAGATAAAGAGTTCTCCACACTTCTTTCAGTGTATATATTTCAAAATTATTAACCTGTGCAGTTGTTTGATTATAAAAGTTAATAAGTTCATCTATAAAGATATAGAAGGAACTTCATAATTATCAGAATACTTTACCGCTGTGATGAAAAATTGAAATGTGCTAAATTACTTAACTTTGTAACATTAAATATCTTCGTAACTGTATTATTATGTTCTGTCTGATAAAAGCTTAAGTACTTTTATTCATTTATTATACATGAAAATATTTTCTAATTTATTTCACATAATTATCAGGATTACTAAATGTGTTAAGAATTTCCATACATACTTGTGTAGTGCACTTTCATTCCCATGAAAGAAAGAGAAGTACAATCTCGGAATGAATATTTTTTTGGTTTCCAGTTCCTGTGTTTAGTTGTAAAAATAAATTCATTTCAAGTATGTGTCTACGCATTTTTGATAATGTAAATACTGAAATGTGTGTACAGTAAAAACTCAAATAAAAAAATATGCGGAAAGGTCTTGAAATTTTGGATAGTTGAGTATATCAAAAATGAAACAATAGAAAAGTAAGTGAATGGAAGAAGAAACTATTAGTTCTAAAATTATAAAAACAGTCATCTTATTTGTATCAACTTGACTATCAATATTTAATATCATGAAGAATTTTGAAAAAAAAATGTATGCTGCTTATCTTTGGAATATGGTAATGGGTGATTTTTGCAATAATTGTTATAGGGATTGGGTTGGGAGCTTAAATATGAACGGACTGGGTTGGGAGTTTAAATATGAAAAGTAGTAATCTGAAAATTTGAAGTAGTAATTTTATATCCAACACTCTCTGCCAAATATCTTCCATGTTTTAAGTAATTAAAATTTATATTTTAAGCCACTTGTTATTAATTTAATACAGCACATTTCATAATTTGAATTTTATTTACTTTCATAAAATTCTATCCGAAAACATAATTCAATTCATAATTGAAACTAAAGATAAATAGAGTTAATAATAATGTGGGGTATTAGACCCATAGAAACAAAACAGAAAAAGTGGGTTGACATTAGGGAATTGATTGGTATAAAAGAATGTTACAATATCTCACTTTGTTAGTACATTGGGCAACTGAGCCCACAGCCAGTGCGGTTACGACAGGTGTGCAAAATTTTAGAATTTAGAGAAACATCAAGTAGTAAAATTTTTAGAATTTAGGGGTGGAAAAGTTTTTATAATTTATGACCGGCAGAGATTGCATGGCACAGCAAAATGTTCCT
>KK112763.1:52909-67097 GCA_000611955.2 Stegodyphus mimosarum
CCACTGTATGATGTTCTTGTAAGGAGTGTATGACTGAACGCAGAGATGCATTTTGAGTCACGATCGCTGTGTCACCAACATACGTAGCAGTACTCGAGTGACGGAAGTGACGTCACAGAAAAGAGGCGTGGAATCCGCCATCTTGGATCACGTGGTAACCGGAAGTGATGCGTTGGAATGACGTCAGGCATAGTTTCGTTTCTATTGTGAGGCAACGACCGTATTTTTCTGGCAACACTATTTTTTAAGCTGAGGCAATAAGTTCTTGAAAAACGTGTTTGGGATGACATCATCCATTTCTTGTTTGATCATGTTTTCTTACAAACAGGCGTCTGCGGTATCACACCTTTGCATGCATCCGCTTAGGTATATGGATGCATTTTTTGGGATCAATCAGATTTTTTTAAATACGACCTCATCGCCTCTTAGCCAATCACCATTCAGATGAAATAAAGAGTTCCTGTCCGATATAAGGCTATCCCCAGAAAAATTCCGCATTCCTTTCCTCGCTGTCAGCCTGAGTGCGCGCACCTTTTTTCCTTCGACCATCATCTATCATTAAGATTTTTGATTCTTTACCGCTTCGAATGGATCAGGCACGAAACCACAACGCAGGTAAGTGAGATAAGCAATTTCTTTGAAAAATACTGTTTTTGAATTTTAATCTTTAAAAATAGTTGAATTTGCAATGTGTACTAAATTTGTCTTTACTTTTTCAGATGAAAAACATGTTTGAGAAAGAACCTATGCCTTTTAATGATAAAGTATTGAGACATGAAGAGTGAATCTTTATTCACACTCAAGATATTACAAGAAAATCAGCTGCTCTTGTGGCAAAAGAAAAGCAGAAGACAAACCCACATATTTCGAGAAAAAAGTATGTATTTGCGAAAAGCTATACGTTTAAGTTTATATTGTACGTGACTCTATTTTTACGCATATTATTGGTATACTAACTGATTTATTTTTTTCCAGCGCAAAGGACTGTTTACTGAAGATGCTATTCCAGAGGAGGTCATTCATATGGGTAATAATGTCTTCGTGAGACCCACCGTTTAGAAGGGAAAACTTACTGTGCACATCCGACAGTATATCAAATACGGTAAAGCTTACTATCCGACAAGACGTGGAGTGAATTTTGAATCATGGTGTTTGAATGTTCTCGCAATCAACGTGACAGTGGACGAACAAGACCTGCTTACACTCAATTTGAAATTGCCCAAGAACTTTGTGGTCACGTATAAAGATTCCCACTTCACTTTGAAACAACTCTGCGCTCTAGGAGATGAAAGAAGTAGCCCCAGCATTACGACTGCACAGTGGGAAGAACTGATGACCAACTTTAGTCATATGAGTTATATTGTCACTAACCTCGTTTATCAAAACATGAACTTTTGTAAAGCCTACGAAAGCGTATCTGATGAACCTATCAATGAGAAAAATCTTCCAGAAGCTATTGACATTTCTATGGGAAAAGCGCGTCTCCAAATCATTTCAAAGACGTCGCTTGAAGAACTTCTTGAACAACGAGGAGAATAGAAATATCCCAAACTCATAGAGTGTGAAGAATTCGTTCATAAAACAGAAACGATGAACGCCGTTGCTCTGAGATTAAATGCTGTTGACTTCGCCAGACAATTTTACGGAAATATTTGGGGTGAAGAATTCTATTTAATGTCGATGAAACCTGCTCACTACATTACCAAGGACTTTTCAAAATCTGTGTGCAAACCATGTGCTCAAGTAAGAGACAAATTTTCTACTACGAATGATATCTTACGCACTGAATACTATGAATACTTGTAAAATAATTATGATGCTCAATAAAATGTTATTTTATTTTACAACGCTCTCATGACTGTCTCCACATTCAGACATTATTAAAAAAAACAATATTGAATCTGTAATTATCGCTTACATAAATTTTTTATAAAGCATATTTAGTACGAGGCAATTGATTTTTATAGAGTATAAATATTGCTGTTCTTAAAAAAATATATATCATTCATTGTTCAACCTTTGAGGTGTTAAACAGCATTGATTTTTCTTTCTTGTATACTGCGAAAAAAAATGGGACAGTTCTATAACTCCCGTTTTACTGAGCCGTTTGACGAAATTCAAATTGTGTTTTCCACATCTCCAAACCGCGCCTTAGCAATTTATGTATAGCTTTGCTCTAATATAGGTATTTTGACACAAAATCTAACTGTTTCTGAAATAACATACCAATTTTTCCATATTTCGATTCTACGACTCAAATTATGCCTAAATATTAAATTTTGTAAAATTTGGTGCCAAATTTACGGAGAAATTCAAAAATTTAACTTGGCGAATTTTTTTCAGTTTGAGCCAAGAATAATTTACTTGCGAACTTTTTAATATGTGGCAACCTATTTTCCCTTCATTCTATTGTACAAAGGGGGAAAAAAGTCACGTCATTCCTGCCTTTTCACATTGCAGATGAGAGGGAAAAAAGTCACCACCATTCTACTTTCAAATAATTTTAACAAAGATCGTAAACCATATTTTCGTTATTATCGCTTTCAACAAACATGCCAAATTTAAACACGCGCCAATATATAAATTCACGTATATCTTCGGAAATTTTGAATAAAAATGTCTAATTTTTGCAGGTATGCTTAGAAATACGTCTACTTTAAGACGATTGTAAACGTTTTATAGGTTATAATTTAAAATTTTTTTCGAAAACTTTATTAAAATTATTTAAAACTACAAATTAAAAAAATAAATCATAAAAAATGGGCGAATTTTATTTGGAATGAACCTATATTTCGAACTGTGTAAGAAGGAATCAAGTAAATGTAATAAAAAAGAGATCTTAATAAATACATGCCAAATTGAATTAACATTCAGGAGCTAAAATTTTGAGAGCTAATTTTTTGAAAACTACTCCTGCGATTTTTACAAAACTTAGCAGTTTAGCATAATTTGAGACGTAAAATCGAAATATGGAAAAAAATTGGCATGTCATTTCTCAAAAAGTCCGATTTCGTCTCAAAATACCAATATTTGAACAAGACTATATACAGGGTGTCCCAAAACGACCGCATAAACTCTACACAGCTAGATTCCTCGTTGGGAGTACATAAAAACTGCCCAAAGAAACGTTCCTGTACGATCCATAGTTTACGAGAGAAATACGAAAAACAAAGTATGACGTCACTGCGGGTGCAAGAAAAAACACTTTATTGGACATATCAACAACAGTATTGGCCTATCTTTTCAGACGATAATGTTTACAACGTTCGCCGCGCATATCGCGTCATGCATGCGCGCGCGCCGTGGAATGACGTTAAGCCGCCGTTGAACTGGTATTTAAAAGGCTGCATCTTGCAGCTACCGGTAGTCTTCGTATGGTGGCCATGTATTCTATTCGTGACTACTGCGACATGTACTTGATGTATGGCCGATGTAAAGGAAATGCCTTACGAACTGCTAGGGAGTATGCCCGTCGATATCCGTCTCGCCGTCCTCCCGATGTCAACGTTATCTGTAGGCTGGAAAACAGACTACGAAATATGGGAAGCATCTTTCCAACAGCCAATTTTCACGATACTGGAAGATCGCGGAGCGGTCTGACGGTAGCAAAGGCGGATGCAATACTGCAGAAGGTAGAATAGACGCCCGAGGTAAGCACACACGCATTAGCCCGTGAGATGACTTCGAGTAAAAGTACTGTGGACAGGCCTGTACGGTCTGAGAGGCTACACCCATTTCGATACACAACCGTGGAAGGTCTGAAACCAAATGACTTTCAGAAACGCGTGGCCTTCTGTGAATGGCTTTAGCAGCAACAGAACACAGATAATGGTTTCTTTACACATATTCTGTGGACCGATGAATCATGTTTCACTCGTGATGGGGTATTCAACCATCACAACAGCCATATGTGGTCCCAGGTCAATCCGCATGCAATCCGGCCGCAGAAACATCAGGAACGTTGGTCTCTTAACGTGTGGGCCGGGATACTCGGCAATCGCCTGCTTGGACCATATCTGTTGCCTGAACGGCTCTCTGGACAGTCGTACTTGGCGTTTCTCAATGAGATCTTAACCGAGTTCCTCCATGACATACCATAAGCGGAAATACAGGGACTTTGGTTCCAGCATGATGGGGCTCCGGCGCATTTCTGTGCTCCTGTAAGTGGTTGGCTGGATATGGAATACCCCGGCCGCTGGATCGGATGTGGGGATCCGGTTCTATGGCCGCCACGTTCGCCAGATCTTACACCGTTAGATTTTTTCCTATGGGGCCATCTCAAGAAACTGGTGTATCGAGACGTAGTGACAACACCAATGGACTTAGTTTCTCGTCTGCATGTTGCTTGTACTTCGGTGGACCCCCGCGATGCTGCAACGTGTGATGACAGCCATTCCATGGCGTGCTCAAGCCTGCCTCGACATGCACGGCGGACACTTTGAACATCTGCTTTAAATTGTGCATATACTGCTGTTGATATGTTAAATAAAGTGTTTTTTCTTGCGCCGGCAGTGACGTCATACTTGGTTTTTCGTATTTTTCTCCTAAACTATGGATCGTACAGGAACGCTTCTTTGGACAGTTTTTATGTACTTCCAACGAGGAATCTAGCTGTGCAGAGTTTATGCGGTCGTTTTGGGACACGCTGTATAAATCTAATACATATTCTAAGTCGCGCTTTCCAGACATGAAAAACGCAATTTGAATTTCCTCAATCGGCCCAGAAGAAAAGGAGATATAGAACTGTCCCCCCTTTTTTTTTGCGCAGTGTACATGTGTCAGACCTATTTCTGGAAATTTAATATTGGCAAGTTATTAGAAACTGGTATTTTTTTTCTGTTCTAGTTAAACAGATATATAAACAAATACCTGTATACGCTTAAATCATAATAACGGTTGCAATGAACGTAGCTCTGGTTCAGACCTATCGGGATCGTCAGGTCCCCGCAAGATTTGGGGTGTTGCTGCTTTGCATCGGGCTTTAAAAGGTCTCGTAAAAACAAAAGACATCTAGAAATGATTGCAAACCAAGGATTCTTATACTTTGCACAAGCTTTTGAGGCACAAGTTTCCCAGGAACAATGTTATTGTAAGAGGTTTAAACGAGCAATTTCTATCTGATTTAGAGGATATGCAATCCTTGGCCTCTTTTGATGATAGATACAAATATTTGCTGACCCGTACAGATATCCTTTCAAAATACGCTTTGGCTATCCCTCTCAAAGATAAAAACAACATTTGCGTCTATCAAATCTGCTTTAGAAAAGATATTTTCGGAAAGTGCACCCGAATCAATAAACAGATGCAGGTAAAGAGTTTATCAATAAACAAGTTCAAAATTTTTTGATAAAGAGAAACGTTCACTTTTTCACGACACATAATGCAACCAAAACTTCTGTCGTAGAACGATTTAATCGAACTCTAAAAACAAAAATGTGGAAATACTTTACCGAAATGAATACATGAAAGTATATGGATGTTATAGATAAATTGATATGCAGTTATAATAATACATGGCATTGTAGTATTAAGACAGAACCTGTATCGGTTACGTTACAAAATCAAGAAAAAATTTGGAAAACATTGTACGGACAGGAACCAGAAGAACCTGTGTCTTCAGATTTAATCATCAGCCGAGAAAAAATGCTCTTTGAGAAAGGATACGAAGAAAATTGGACAAGAGAAATTTTTACAATCTATAAAATTATTCGACGGATTCCTGTTGTCTACAAACTGAAAGATCTAGCAGGAGAATTTATACACAGTCCAGTCACATTAATGTGACCATCTGTCAAAAGCCAGAATAACCACCTTTCGCAGAGCGGACTGCTGCGAGACGTGCAGGAAGAGAGTCACATAGGTCCCTGAAGGTGTTCTCTGGGATGTTGAGCCATGCCGACTCTAATGCCGTGGCCAGCTGCGCTAGATTACGCGGTTGAGGATCCATGGCGCGAACAACTCGATCGAGATGGTCCCACAGATGCTCGATTGGGTTTAAGTCAGGTGAGTTTGCTGGCCAGGGGAGGACGGTAAACTCATCCTGGTGCTCTTCGAACCACGCACGTACACTGGCAGCTGTATGGCACCTCGCATTGTCCTGCTGGAAGATGCCATCATCCTGAGGAAAAACAATGCGCATGTAGGGGTGAACATGGTCCGCAAGGACAGATGCGTACTTGTATTGATCCATTGTGCCTTCCACAATGATCAGTGAACCTAGAGAATGCCAGGAAAACATTCCCCAGACCATAATGCTCCCGCCTCCAGCTTGGACCGTTCCGGCAATGGTTGCAGGGTGGTTCCTTTCAGAGGTTTCACGCCTTATACGCCAACGTCCATCTGTCCGATGGAGCATAAAACGCGATTCATCCGAAAACGCAACCTGTCGCCACTCAGTGGACGTCCAGCTGCTGTACTGGCGTGCAAATTCTAGCCTTCGCCGTCGATGAACAGCAGTCAGCATAGGTGCACGAACCAGGCGTCTGCTTCGGAGGCCCAGACGCAGCAATGTTCGCTGAATAGTACTTTGGGAGACACTTTTGGTAGCCCCTTGGTTCATTTTGGTGGTCAGTTGCTCAACGGTAGCCCGTCTATCTGCCCGAACGCATCTCCGCAACCGTCGTTCGCCTCTGTCATCTATGGCCCGTGGTGCACCACATTTGCCACGTCGCTGATTTTGGACAGTCCCATTTTGCCATGCACGGTACACTTTTACCACGGCGGCACGCGAACAGTTCACAAACTCAGCCGTTTCGGAAATGCTTCCACCCTTGGCCCGAAAGCCAATGATCATGCCCTTTTGGAAGTCGGATAAATCGCTTCGTTTCTGCATTACGCCAACGATTGAAATGTTTTCCAAAGCCCTCACACACCCTTTATATACGCTCAACTGCACTGTGCTGCCACCTGCCTTCTGTGATTGGTTATTTAGCTCTGACATGGAAAGTACGTGGTGGTCACAATAATGTGACTGTACTGTGTACAAGGAACTTTTTATAAACAGGAACTTCAAAAGGTTGCGGACTCTGGTTATTATCCCGTTGAAAGAGGTTTTAAAAAAAGAGGAAACGTCGAGGGAAAGTGGAATATTTTGTGAAATTTCAAGGGTACCCCGAAAGTTTCAATGCTTGGGTGGATGATGTTCGAATGTTATAAAAGGCCTGTACCTTTTGCTTACTTCTCATTTGAACGACACATATCGTTCTTTATCACACTGATCAGTGACAGCTCCATGTACTTTTTTCTAGATAACGAAATATCACAACTTACCACTCAGCTTCCTAGTCCGATTGATTTAAACAGTTAGTGGGAGTTATCACTTGTGAACTTTACTTATGAAAACTTGGGAGGTCGACGGGTTACTCCGGGATGTTACGAAACGATACCAGATTTATTAAAAGCCGCGAAAATACCCTCCCATAAAAATACTATTGAATTCAGTTATCATCCTGTCACGAAAAAAGTGACCATTAAAACATACGAAAACTGCAGAGTCATTCTTCACGAAAGATTAGCTGAGCTTCTAGGATTTGAGGAGGCTGTTTACAAAAGATTGGAGCAAAGTCCTTTTGTAGTCGATCCAAAACTATCTTTTCCTGTCATGTATGCGTATTGCGACCTCGTACAGCCTCTAATTGTGGGAGATGTGCAAGCTCCGTTGTTAAAAATTGTCACCGTAGAAGCAAATGACGGAGATATTATAAACGCTCATTATCCCAGGCCCTTTTACTTGCCGGTTACCCGTCAGCATTTTCAGACTATACATATTCACATAAGACTTCATTCTGGAGATTTAGTACCATTCAAAAGAGGAAAAGTATTTCTTGTGTTGCACTTTCGTCTGAGACAAATTCTATAAAAGAAGCATTCATCTGCAAATTGATTTCATTTGGATTGTGTATGCAAGATTAGAAGCATCAAATATGCGGGTGCCTTATACGTGCTGCACGAAAATATTTGAAGATTATTATCTAGCACAAACTGTAAATGGGCTACCTTACTATCAAGGAACCATTTTACAGAAAGAATATGGCATTATTGGATTTCTTGCAAAACTGTTTCGCAGTGCTATGCCCTTTTTTGATGAGTGAAGCCAAAACAGTTGGAAAAGAAGCTTTGCGGACTGGAACACAAATTGCAAACGACGTATTGCCAGGCGAAACTTTTAAAGTATCCCTCAAAACCAGATTTAAAGAAGCTGGCAAAAAATTAGCGAGGAAAGCAGTTCAGAAAGCAGACGAGATGGTGGGTCACGGTGTCAGGACTACTGTTCCTTGTAATTGATTTTGCAAACATAACTGGAGTCCTGAGTCGGAACAGGGAGCTTACTCAAAGCTATGTTCGTACATGTGGGTAGAAAATACAACAAAGATAAGGAGGGTTAACTTTACCCTTTATTTCTTACAGGGTATAGTCGTTCCCGTACTTCGGGATACAGAGACCAACACTTATAGTCTAAAACGTATAAATAAGAAATAAACTAACTTAACTAAATAAGAACTAAACTTAGATGCTTTAAAAAGAGTAGTAACGCGAAGATTCGCTTCTTAATACTATGTAAATAGTGAGCGGAATGCAAAGACTGCAATATCAAGACTAATATAAAGACTTCAACTATCAGAGAAAACTAAGTTCTGGCCTTAAAAGGCAGCGAGAAGTCTCTCTCTCTTTCTTACTTGACATGGCTAAAAGCCATGTCTTAAATACTTATACAGTTTGCAACATCATTTGCATAAAGTCTGGCCGCTTAGTCTGGCCGGAAATGGAAAATAAGAGAGGATAGCAAAGTTTTAAAATAAAGTAAATCTTAGTAAAACTTAAAATCCTTACAACGGAGGTTTTAAAAGGAAGTGCAAAACCCCCAAACACTTCATTTCGTCTAAAACCAGGAAGGTGCAATGATGTGATGGCTTTTTTGTTAAAAAATTCTCCAGAATGCGCAAAATCTGAACTGGTTTTATTTTCATTACCTCCCACACAAACAGTTATAGAAAGAGGTTAATGTATTAAATTTCATCCATTAGCAAATGTGTCCAAAGGAAGTCCTGTCGCGTTTTGGCTCTCACACGGAAAAATACTGCGACATATTTTCGATTTGAGAAATAAAGTTTACATATTTTTGAGAGAAAAGAAATATACATTGGAAAGTTCATTCATTAATAATGATTGGTTAGGAAAACTCAGTTACGTGGTAGACATTTTCAAAAAACTTACCGACTTGAATTTATGTCTACAGAGAAAAATTATAAACATTTTAATATTGAGCACCAATGAAGCTTTAAATACTAAGCCAATATTTTGGCAAGGAGAATTGAACAAAAACAACGCAGGCATATTTCCATGTTTTTCAGAATTTACTACAGAAAATAATATCGATTTCTTGTTGTTTAAAAACATGATTTCTCGACATATGATAAAACTGACAGGAAACGTTTCAAAAGATTTCCAAATAAGGAATTAGGTTGGATCCGTGACCCAGTTGCCTTTGATATTTTCAATCCCAGTATAGCTTTAAATGAGAACGAGCAATTAATGATATTTCAAGGGACAAAATTTTGTGTACTCAGTTTAAGTCCCTGACTTGTGAAAAATTTTGATTATCGACTGAAAAAGAACAAGCCGATTTTAAGGGAATGAAAGTAAATTATTTCTTCTCATATATAAAAATGTATAGTAAACTTTAGCTCGGTAAAATTCTAGTATACATTATGCCTTGGCGTTACACCAAAATGACTCGTTTACTGCTCATCATAATAGCGTCAAATCCCATGTGTACCATATACTAGGATTAAACCCAGTATTTTTCTATTTGGGAAGATAGAAATTATAATGAGTCAACTAGTATTCATCTAAATGAAATAAATAAAAACTCCATATTGGAATTTGAAAAGAGACTATCTGTGAAATCTTCCAGTGATATTTCGACTCTCTTGGAACTTTAGAAAAGCATACAGATATTATAACGTTCCGGAAACCGACAAGTTATTTATCTTTTCTCGTTGAGGATTTAATCCTAATATACGGTGCGCACGAAATTTGGCGACATTATGATGAACAGTAAACGAGTCATTTTGATGTTGGCGACACAGCGATTCGCTCCGCGGACATACCATATACTAGGATTTCACATTTAGCTTATATTTGAAAGCTTTCGAAACGCTTATATTACATTTATCTGTTATATCAGCATTGAAATTATATTTCTCGTTGAAATAGAAATAATTTAGCTATTGAAATGGAGAAGTTTTTTTACTGAAATATTTTTCCTCTGTGCCATTTAGTTGTATCTACCACAAACTAAAGATTAACGAACTGTTTTTGTAACATTTCGAATTCGTTGCCATATTGATCTATGAAGCACAAGATTAGTGAGTTTTTATTACGCTATTTACAACTAATAGTTTTTAAACGACCAAAAAATTTTCAGCGGAGATAAATTTCTGTCAAATATGTTTCAAAACGGAAATAAACAATAAGAAATAAGAAATTAGAAATAATAAAATGAAAGTCCAATTAGAACATTCACATCTCTAATTATTCTAACACCGCAATTTGCTTTGATTTAATTTTTATAATACAATATATTTTACAGTGATACGGAAAAATACAATGTGGAAGGTATGTCAAGATTAAAACAGGTCAAACTGTGCAATTACATAAAAGAATACACTTTCAGACTACATGCTTAATACTGTTCCCACAAGTGCATAAACAAAGCTCTGTTTACGTTACTTCTCGCATGCACAAGAATTACCCACCCAGGAGAAAGTAGTCGATTTTTCAGTGGCGTCAAAAATTCGCAAAGTGGGGTAGGGTTCGGAAATACGCTTCCGTGCCTTGGGGTGTTCTGCAGTTCCTTCGAATGTGACCTTTAGCACCGAGTTCCAGCACTTTATGATCGGTTTCTTGTCACTTTTATTCCATATGAAGGCACTGACTTGCCTGGTTAAATCGTCTAGATGAGCAGTCACTTGATCCACTGGCTCGTGGACTTGAGTAACTCTGATTGGGTGGCGATCTCTAAGAGTTGATCGATGGGCTGCCTCAAATTTCATGATATACACTAAAGCGCTTTTTAAATCCTTGACATCCACCATTTTCAGGGCTTTTTGTATCTCTGGATCCCAGATGCCAAACTCTGCTAGGACTCGGGCAGAGTTTGGAAGATATCTGCTCTCACAGAAGCGAGATGTCAGGCTTTAGCTTCGGAATCCCATCCATTTGTGTTTGCCGTAGTGAATTGAGTTTTTTACACTTGCCCAGGAAGTCTTTTCATATGTGAATAGTTTTAGAGGGGTCAGGACAACATATGCTTGAATTTAAAATTGTTAGACTTGTGACCGGCTGTCGTTAAGGACTTCTTTAAACTGTCAACTTCCTTGGCAACAGCTGCAGAAATTGTCTTTGAATTGTTGTTCAACAGTAGAAACTTTCTTGAGTTCTCAAACTCTATTTTCAGCCATGTCTGTTCTGCCTTCCATAGCCTCAAATTTGTTTTTTACTATGACAGTAATTTCCCTTTTCTTTTCCTCTTGACCAGCTTTCATCTTTTCTTCAACAAAGTTGACGGCTTCTTCCATCTTTTTTTGGCCCGCTTTCATCTCTTCTTTAATGGAGTTGATGGCCCTTCCATCTTCTTTTGGAATGCAGCAAATGCAGCCTCCAGCTGTTTTATTTGCTCATCCATTGCTCTTGTCACTGACATTCAACCCCACTCCTGCCACCAAAAATTGTTGTGTGTGTGTACAGGTTCATAATAGATTAAATGCACAGAGAACTGATGATAGCATGATAAAATTTATTTTCTGAAAAGTAACACTTTACAGTTCTGGAACTTTCCACAAAAATAGACGTACAATTCTTCACAATATCACAGAGTACCATCAGTAGTTACACTTCAAACTAGTAAGACGCAATGCAAAGCGCATATAAAGAGCGAAGCTAAGCCGAAGGTAGCGCAATACTCTGAATTAACATCTGGGAGCAGATGCTTTCTCTGGTCTTATATAGTTTTCCCCCGGCCTTTTCAGAAATTTCTACTACTCGAAATTCCTCGAAGGCATATGAGAGCCAGATACGGTTACAGTTGCATATGAAATCAAGTACAGTTATTCAATTAGAATAACTATTACAGGGACCGGACCAAAATGTCGCCAGCGATAAAAATTAGTTGCCAAAACCATCGTCAGCTGGGCAATATCTTGCCAATAAAGCGAGATAGCCATTTACTGAAAGTTAAATAGACTTGCCCTATTATTCTTACTCTTTTTGACAGAGCATCACCTCTTTAGATTTTCATGTTACATTATGCAGAACAAAATACAACAATTCATATATAATATCACTCATATTATTTATATATGTACAAAATTCGTAGCAATATTTTGATTCACAGAGGTGTATACACACATCTGTAAGTACATGTATGTATATACTAAATATATATCTGACAATACAACTATTTTCAATATTTTATTAAAGAGTACTATCATGCTTTAAGTCAGTCTCCTATTTTCAATAGTCATCTATCAAAAGAAAAGCATAATTTTCATTCTGTGTATACTAAATTTACTGCATTATTCTTTTTTTGGTTGCAGAGATTTTAATTCCGTACAAAATACCTAAACATATGCCTTCAATAAATGAACTGTAATATTTCTCGTTAATAAAAATAATAAAACACACCTATACGTTCAATATCATCACACCTACACGTTCAATATCATCTCTGGAGATTTAGAATAAGAGTAAAGGATAACAAATAGTAAAAAAGGAATCAGATCCGGGGACAGTTTTCTTGCCACTGAAATAAAATATCGTACTCTTTCACATCCATACGAAATATTTTCTTCCGACAGAAGAAAATTATTATTTCAGCTCTCATCTGACATAAATACACATTTGTCTAATTCATCTCCTGATTAGTTTTCTAGTAAATTTTGCAATATTTACAAAACTTTTATATTAAGCTTCTTTCAGAGACAATTTAAAACCAAACGCTTTAAAATAATTTTTCGCACCTTATTATGTGTGAAATTGTAAGAAGACTTTAGTATTTTTGCATAAACTTGAAAACTCAGGACAAGTCTGACAAAAAGTATAAAACTAGCAAGATAAGACTCTTCTGTGACTGTGAGTTCAAGACTGTGAGCCACTTCACTCATTCTATATATTTCTACCGTCTTCTTTTCCGAAGTTTTCCTATACTAAGCATGTGGCCTAGGACGTACTGATAAAACGTTTGAAAGAACTGAATTAGGTTATGTGCGTGTCTTTTAAACATTTAGTTTCAAGTCATATTCAATGTTTCTCATGTTTTCAACCAATTTTGTTCTGCTCAAGCTTTCTACAAGTTCCTTGCTTCTTAAAAAGAATTTATGTTTGCTATAATTTGTGACTTTTTGTAACTTTCCTGAAGGATATTTACTCAATGCCTTAGTAATACATTTCAATGCATGCACATCAGAAACTTAAAGCTGTAGTTCAGACTCGCTGTCAAGGACATTCTAAACTGACTATGGCTTACCTTGGAAAATACAAACAAAAAAGCAAAAAGAGATCAGAACAAAAAGCATCTTCATTTTTTGAACCAGTTTACTGAAATACAACAGTAATCAAAAGAATGTTTCCATAAATTGAACACTAACAATCTAGCTTAATGAGTTCATTTACTGGTCCGTATGACTCATAAATTAACTAACCACTTGCCTATAATTTGTGTGCATTTCATAAATGTTAAACACATATGCACAAGTCTTCTCTCTTACACTAGAAAGAGCTGCTTACACAAGAATCCCCAAGTTTCTTTCACAGTTGAAGAACCAACTCCCACTAAAGAGAAAGTAAATATTTTTTTAATTATTTTCATGTTTGTTTTATTATATTTCATTCACTCTATATTACTAAGTTAAACACTTTCATTTTTTATGTAACTTAACTAGTCTTATTTGTATGCTTACAATAACAGTTTTTAACAGTTACTAATTTAAATACTTTCATTTTTTATGTAACTTAACTAGCCTTATCTGTATGTTCAAAATAACACTTTTTAGCAATATATATATGTATATAAAATCTCTTTAAATTCACAGGTATGAAAGCACATCTCATAGCAAGTACACAAAAATTCACACACGCACATATATATATATATATATATATAATTTTTGTGTACTTGCTATGAGATCTG
>KK112763.1:71236-83707 GCA_000611955.2 Stegodyphus mimosarum
AATATTATGAAATGTCAAATCCGTTACTTATCAAGTCTGTTACCACGTTATTGGTAATGGATTTGACTGAACCTAACAGACTTGACATTATTTTCTAACTGTGGTTAATAAATATTATTTTAGCATCTCAGATAAAGTGACGACATTTTCATTGAAACAAAGCGGGACAAATGGGATGAAATGAGAATTATAATTTAGTCATGAAAGCATTTATCACATCGTACCATGTAGTCCATTTTTTTTTTAATAAATGGAAGTTCTCTCCTTAGCTCGTCATAAATTTGCTTTCTCTTTTCTCACTCACGTTTTATTTTATGGGTAAATACTATAAATAAATAATTTACTACTACACGGTATTTCTCCCGCCTTCTTCGCATGCCTTCGTGGTGTAGTGGTCAGCACGCTCGACGCGTAACCGAGAGGTCCCTGATTCGATTTCCGACGAAGGCGTTGCTCATTTTTCATGTCTCCTGCTTCGAAATAACCTAATGACTCTACACTTACTTACAAAGGCTAAAAAAGAATACTAAATTTTACATTACTGACCGTTACGCTGTGGCGACTACTGCTCTTCCTTCGTCAATCAAATAATGAATCGAAAGTGAAATTAACAAGAAACCGCACCGTTTAACGGCAGTCCGCATTTATCTGCATCAAGACGAGACCAACACGGATTTGATTTACGTCGATACAGACGGGAAAAAAAAATGGTGTCACAGAAGTATCAACTCTTCACAAACGCGACCTTCGACACCCATTCGACAACTATTCCGCACATGCGCAAAATGGTCTTAAGGTTGAATTTGCTTCGACAGCTATTTCGCGTATGCGCAACTACTTCCCTCTACAATGTGATGGAGCCACGCCTGCTTTGACGAAGCTTTCCTTCTTTTAACAATACATAGTTTTTGACGAGACGTAACGACAATGATTGAAGACCACCGAGTAAATCTAACTCGCTATATCGCCTAATTTAGTTTACTCTGCATACATTTTTTTTTATTATTATTTCTTCATATTCACTATAATAATTAATAAACAACAGGCAATATATTTTTACAGTACATTTAAAATAAGAAATGCAGATATTTTCTAAAAAGCGGGACATTTTTAAAAACCGGCGGGACGCGGGACAGTCCTCCAAAAAGCGGGACTGTCCCGCCAAAATCGGGACGTGTGGTCACTTTAATCTAGGATGCCTTTAACACCTGCAGAAAAGCAAAGGTGCTATAAAGAAAGCTGAAACAAAACCCATAAAATATAAGGAAGACAAAAACAAAAGAATAAATGGTATTTAATCAATGATATTTGTAATCTCTTGTAAAAAAAGTAATGGCCAAAACAACTTAATAATGTTTATAAATTCATATTTATTTTGTACAGATTATTAAAAAAGTTCTACCTATTCTATAGGAAAAAAATTACTCGCAAAAAAATCAATGACTTATCAGTGAGAGGTCACAGGTAAAGAAAAGTGTCCGGGTGAAAAGCAAGTTGAATGTCATTAGCGGAAAGTTCAGTCATCAGTTTTAGAAACTACTTCAATTTAAAATGAACAGATTGTATCTAACTCTTCAAACGTAAATGTTAAATTTTCCAGAAATAAAAAAAGAGCACGCAAGAATGTTTGTACATATCGAAGCAAATTTGCTAAGGATAACTTGAAATTGCAGCCAAGATAACGAAAAACTAAAACGTCAGGCAAAATATAGCACAAATAAATGAAAGAAACAAATATCAAGTGCCAGAAGAGCATGCAACTCCTAAAACAAAAAACACATTTACTATACAAAAGCATTTGGAAGGAAGAATAACTGAAAATCATCCAGTTGCATATGAACTATTTTTGCATAATATTTTCAAACAAACATTACAAGATAAATACAAAGCTATGAATAAGAAAAAGAAAAGATTAATTCAAGAGATAATAGCTAACAAAATGATAAAAAATATCGTCTTCTATGCCAAGGATTAAATTAATACCTTGCAGTATCAAATCGCACTATTAGACCTACACGTAATAAAAAGAACTTGGCTTTAAAGCAAAAACTTATTTCAAAATTTTTTGAACACGAGGATATTAGTAGAGCCACAGCAGGCAAAACAGAAACAATAACAAAGAAGAAAGAGAAACGACAGAAGCGTTATTTGACTGACACAAAATTTATAAAAAAACTTTTTGTAGTGAATTCCAATATTTTAATATCCCAT
Source organism: Stegodyphus mimosarum (assembly GCA_000611955.2). Classification (NCBI taxonomy): domain Eukaryota; kingdom Metazoa; phylum Arthropoda; class Arachnida; order Araneae; family Eresidae; genus Stegodyphus; species Stegodyphus mimosarum. Next base: position 73,448 of record KK112763.1, read on the forward strand.
ACAACATTTACTAGATTCCGTCCCTTCCATATCCTTACACCTAGTATTGAGAATAGGAATACATGTGCATTTATTGTACATTCTAATTTTAAGTTAAAGCACAAAAGTTGATTAGTTTAAAGGCATTATAGACAAATGATCTTAAGTCAGTATATTCATCTATAGCATGCAATGTAAAATCTATGGATTGCATGCATAATAACTGCACACAATGTGGTGATAAAAAGAGTGGCAATGAATGTACCTAATAAAACTGATATTATTAATTGGTATTCATGTGAAAAAAAAGAGATAAGGGAAAAATTGTTAGAGGCGAAAAAAAAAGAAATATGTGTTAAAAAAATGTCTAAAGAGAAAGAGGAAGGATTAATTGGGTTGCTGATTGAAAAGTTTGAAGCTGATTTAATATGCTTCAAAAAACACATCTTTAACATTAATCAGCAATTCTTAGCCTACAGAATGTGCAAAAATAATTTAGAATTTAATGAAGCTCTTCTACATGTTGATTTCTCAAAAAATTATGCCTTCAAATTCAGTGAAAGAAGTACAGACTTTTCACTATGGTGCAACAAGAGCTTAGACTACTCTTCATACAGGTGTCCTATATATTTGTGGAGAAATTAGGCCAATTTCTTTTTGTACAATCTCACCTAGTTACGATCACAGTCCAGCAGCAATATGGGCCAACCTCAAGCCAGTACTGGAACTGGGTCAGGACACCTAATGTTCAATCATCCCTCCCCCCTTTTTGATGGTCCTTGCAAGCAGCATCATCAGAAAAAGAGAAATTTTATCTGTTTACACACTTGCTATTTGATCATGGCTTTCAGGAAGGCTCTTGGTCACATTTTGAAGCTGGCCATGGTAAAAGAGCTGCTGATGGCATAGGGGCAGTAATTAAAAGAATGGCAGATAGCTTGATATCTTATGGATGAGACATTTTTAATGCCCATGAACTTTATGAAAAAATTCAAAGAAAAACAGTTGTCAAGGTTTTCTTCATTGATAAAAATGACATCCATTCCACGCAAAAACTTTTGCCATCTGAAATACGAGCTCTTTCTGGAACATTTAATGTGCATCAAATAATTACTAATGTCAAAGGACAATTCTTTTATAGAAATGTCAGCTGTTACTGTAAAAGAAATGGATTTTGTGAATGCTTTCCCATGGAGAAATTTACTTTTAAAAAACATTCTAAACTAAAAAGGAAATCTCAGATACAAAATATTCTCCAAAAAAAAAAAAAGATCTATCTAGTTCCTCAGGCCTGTTGATTCTAATAGCGAATTTTATTCTGAAGTAGATAGAAAAAACTTGAGGATATGTTCCTGGAGGAGATTTCTGCTGACAAAATGCAGGAAGGTGTTTACATTTTGGTGGATTTTATTGAAGGAATTAGGGGGAAGGGAATGAAATACTGCACTAATCCAAAACAAAATGGATGAGGAGGGTGAAATTAAAATTATCTATGTGTCTCAAAGCAAAAGATTGCAACAGGAAAGTATTTCATATCGATGAAAATGACATATCATATGTTAATGTTAACCAAATTGCAGCAATTCCTCCACAATCAAAACTAACAATGAGAGGGAATAGAATATTTTACAAGTTTCCATTTCCAATTAATACATATATGAGTTTCCATTTCCACTTAATGCAAACGAAAAATAAAATTTGAGTCATGCTACATTTAAATATGTGATAAGTGCTTATTTCATGTACAAATAAATGCATTATATTTTTTTTCATATAGTTGAGTCTCAGTTACTTGAAGTGCTGTTTTAATATCTATTCAAATCCGTTGCCATATGTCAAGTCTGTTAGCACTCAGGTTTTAAAAATATTTTCACATTAATTTTTTATATTCTTTTGTTTGTTTTAGCTAAAAAAAAGATGTATATTTTTTAATTGAATAACTTAAATGAATACATATTATTATAATAGAAAATGTTTTAGCACAAATTTTAATGTGATAAAAAATAGTGGTTATAAACGTCACTCATTTAAATTTAAGTATTACTGACAGATATTGGATTTTGGACTTTAGGGACATAATGCATTTCAAAGTAAGTTGATGCTAAAAGCTAAAATAAAACTTAAAGGTAAGAAATTTGATTAATTTTGTATAGTAACGGGCTTGACAATTTGCGCCGCAACTTAACATTGCAATAGTATTTACATACTCAGTTACAGACCAAATGCATAACCAATTAGTTTTTCATTTATCTTAAGCATGTACTATAACACCTGTTTTTATTTTTAAAAGAAATTATGCACTTTGGGAGAGGGGAATTCCGAAATGTAAGCATTTGGTGAAAATGGCCCAATTCCAAAACTAAGTATTGAATGCATTTGAAATTTTACATTAGAGTAATTTTAGGAAAATTCAGAAGTTTCTAGAAATTTAGTACCACTGTGCAAGATACAGAGGTGTAAAGTTTCAAGGGAGTCAATTTTATCACTGCTGTAGTTCTAGTGTTAAAACTACATATAAGCTTTAAGCATTTCATAATAATAGCAATAAAATAAATGAGGCAATGACAGTTTTAAAAGTTTCCTATTTTAAATAAATTTATTTATATACTGCTTTGGTTTGCAGTTTTCATTACAAGTATTTGATTTTCTGTTGTTGTTGTTGTCAAATAGTTTAGTTTTTTGATTTTGGTTGGGAATAAACTTTCAAAGCTTTTACTTGTACAAAATTTCCTTCTCGAGGTCCACTGATAAACAGACCAGTTAGCCAGTTACCATACACACATCCAGTATCGAGTCCTGTAGCATACGAATATTTTTGTAACATCCTTTTTGCATCATGGCCGAAATAAACATGTTGAGGGCCATGCCATAGTGATGCCCATGGCTTACCTTCTGTGGTATTTTCTGTTGGTAGCAAACCTCCTTCCCAAAAATAATCTACATCTACAAGATTTCTCATGTGAATCATGTCATATGGCTTATTTTTTTCTAGAGGCTGCCCTGGGACAAGACCAGCATGAACTATGATAGCATTTAAAGATGGAAGAGAAATGGTAAATGGAAGCTGTTTAATGTATTCAATGTCTTCCAAACTGAGGTTTTTAATCCATGTATTATTCTCTTTTAATCTATAGTTTGGATCTCTTGAATTCAAATATTCTCTCAACACAACTTCATCATGATTTCCTCTCACAGAAAACATTGAATTTGAATTTCTAAATAAATTTAAAACTTCCTGGCTTTTGGGGCCCTTATTTACAAGATCTCCAACACATATTTTCAATGTCTTTTCTTTCTCGGCTTTGTTTGTTTCTAATAAAATTTTTAATTCGTCATAACAACCATGGACATCTCCTATAAGAAGGATTTCATCAAATTTTTCCAGAAACAATGAATCAAAATGCTGATGAGCAATGGCTGGAGGAGGAAGATCATAAACATAAGGAGCTGGATCCATAGAAATTGCCCTCTGAACCACAGCTAGAGCACATGCTGTCAGTGAAACCATTATCTTTCTCATACGTAACAAATTTATATCTGGAAAAAAAAAAAAAACTTAGAAAATTCATATAGCAAAATGTATGAAACTTTATCAAGTCCATTGCAAATTACAATTGATATTTCTGAAATCAAAAGAAAGTTAATATATACATAATTCCATCACATTTAATTACACAGCTATTGGTATTACTTTTAGATAATTTTTTTAATCCTTTGGAATTGGTATGACCATTATAACAAACCATGTTTTTCTCTTCTTTCTTAATAGAGAAGGGAAGGTAAAACATCAGTTAATTTTTTAAAGGATTAATTCCTTTACCTCTTAACAAAGAAAAGGCTATTGAAAATCTATACTTCATTCTCTGCATCTATTTGAATGTAAAGACTATTGTCAGAAACTGAAAATGATCTCTGAAAACGAAGGGCAGCATAAACTGTATTAGAAGTATCTAAACTTTATCATGTCGAAGTCGTGTGTGTACTCAGACAAGATATTGGCGGATCGCTCATACGCTTACCCACAATTTTCTACCTGGTGTTTTCCCATTCATGTTAGTGTAGGACTCATTGGCAGGACAGGCGGAAGCGGGCCAGCAAGGCCTTCTTTGTATTTTTTTTAATACAAAGGAATGTGCACTTCCAGGAAAGAAAAATAAATGTACCTTGAATGCTTCACAGGGCAGGGACCATGGGTGTCTGCACCCCCCACCTTTCCTCCCCAGTCCACACAAATACCTTGCCACCCATCCATCAATCGTTAGGTACAGTGTCCCACAAAGAAGTTCAAGTTCCAAAAGCCATGAAAATCCCCAGTGTGAGCAACTTTAATCTAGGTAATACCTATTTACACCGACTATACACGCAGATATAGTGTACTACTCAAAATAACCCTTCCGTGCAACTAGTATATAATGGTCATTTTCCATGTGTCTAGAAAGTCATGTGTTATTATCATTTTCCCATTCCTTCTTCGTATTTATAGAGTGGTTGGCAACGAAAATGTTTGATGCACAATAACCTCACTACTATTAGAAAAGAAAAATCCATTTGATGAAGTATGTACTTATTTTATTTTACTTAATATAATTTCTATTTATCCTTATTTAATCGATTTTATTATATTTTTCTTCAAAATGTATGCCATGAAATACTGTTTTTTTTTTTTTTTAATTTCTCTGTAGGTGGGAAGAGCTAACGGATTAGCTCTTTCTATGAGGCTAAATTTGTCATTTTGCTATGTGTAAGAACGAACACAGGCGCACATTTTTTTTATGGGAGTTGCAGAGGGAGCAAGATTTCCATGGACAAAAATTCAAAGTCATATACAGGATTTATTTTCTCTTTCGTGAGGGAGAGGGTTGCAGGGGTTTATAGTCCAAATTCTCAACGTTTATACAATTTATTTGAGTACACTTCCCAATCAAGCATCTTGGGGTGCTTGTGCACACATTTGTACAGAAAGACAAAATGCCTATAAAAAGCCACTTGAGGAAGAGATGCTCGAGGTAAAGAACTGAAGTTTTATATTCAGTTATTTTCCTAAAACGTTGACAATCTCTATTAGAGTTTTAATATTAAGTTGGCTTCTGAAGCTTGCTGGAGAAGCTGTATAGGATCCCATGAGGACCTTGTCCTTCTTGTTAACGGTTGAAATTTCAAAATTTGATTAATTTTCTCGAGCTAAAAACAGAATTATCTACATTTGTCATTTAAGCTTGGGTTTACCCCATACAGTAGAAATCGTACCAGTTGTAAATGTATATTTTTTGGGTTTTAGCAAAAAATTTTGCATCGAAATTTTCTGGTTACGTGCCTGGTATGCATTGTCCCCCCTCCCTTCCATTTTTTGGAGAAAATCTGAATCAGCCCAACTAGAAGATGTTTCAAGTGTTGAATTTAATTTTAATGGTTATTTCTGTAAATGGACGAATAGTATTTACATTGAAAATTGAACTTCAAAATATCACATGAGAGTGGTTCTATCCGTTGTTAAGACTTTAGAACTTGTATTCTTCCATTGTGGAAATCGAACCGTTTGTTGCCACTCTTCTGCGACAATATCTGTAGATTCCATCTTGGTGAGAATTTTCAGGAAGTGGAGCTTGAGTTGAAGCATCGGTTGAGGCGCAACGCCAGGGTGCCTAGGCTAATGAGCCTTACCCCTACTGTAAACGTATATAATTTCCTAATCATATCGTTAAATAAACTGAGTGAATTGAAAGGTAAGTACCTAACTACATAAGTTTTTTTTTTTTTTTTAAATTGTGGGAAACTTTTCCTTTAAAGTATAAAGATATGCACAGAAGTTGTCGAGCTGGTGAGATAACATATTTGAAATGACAAGAGAATAAAAAGTACGAATCTTTTGGCATGTAAGAAAAACATAATTGAATAACATAATAACTAAAAGTAATAATAGAAAAATAAGAGAAAAATATTACACACAAATGATAACTTAGAACATACATGAATGTGCTACACTATTCATTGTATACATTGCTAAGAGAACCAAAGATATCTTCAAATAATGAAAATAAAACAAATAATTTATCTATAGCATTTTCAGAACTTTGGAACTCAGGTAATTTAGTTTTGATTTTTTGCATTACATTATATAAGGATATACCAGAAAAGAGATTGCTTAATTCCTTCAGAAATTGAAACAAGTCATAAAGTCCAGAGTCCTTATTCTTATGGGTGTTTTTCACACCACCAGGTTTCTTTTGCATAACAATATTGTCAGTCCTAGACACTGAGCTATCAGAAACATTATCAGATTTTTTAACATTTTGATTTTTAACAGCAGCAGCATATGATCTGCCAGGAGTAACATTACTCTGCTGTACTGAGCCAGCATTATATACAACATTTTTATCAGGAACAGAATTAACATCATTTTTATTGAAAGTCGTGGGAAATTTTGGACACCCTCGAAAATTCGCGGTATGTCCACTTTGTTTGCAATTGCAGCAAAGGGGATTATCAATACGTTTTGCTGAACAATTTTCAGTGCGGTGAGGACCGGCACATTTAACGCATCGAGGTTTTAATTTGCATACCTCAGAGGAGTGATGGAAGTGTTGGCAGTTGTGACACTGCACAACACCTCCATGCACTTTGTATGGTTTTATAGAAACATAGAAATACATAAAATAGTCCAACTCATAAATTTTTTCAATATCAGGAGATTTGTCTATTTGCGCCTGATAGAGAGGCAGTGGTGTTTTTCCTTTTAACCTATGCATTTGTGAGACCTTTCTAACTTTGAAGCCTAGGTTAATTAATCCTTCGTGAATTTCATCCACGGGACAATGTATCGGTAAACCACGAATAACGACCTTAATAGGTCTTTCCACCTTATTTGTGATTATATAATGTTCAACTTTTTTCACATCTAAATAACGGAAGTGGAGCTTGATGGTGGACAGTCCATTTATAGGTATTTAATATGGATTACATGTCCAAACATCGGTGGTTTTGGCTGTGATGCCTTTTACAAATCTGGCATTTGCTGACAGGTGATACATTAAACAAAGAATAACAATACAATAAAACATTGGAAGCATTTACAAGACTGAAGATAGTAATAAACAAAAATCGACATTAGTTCACAATAGTTCAATTATAAAGATAATGCAATAGTACAGTGCGACATCAAAAAGAAAGATATATACAGGGGAACGACAACTTCACATAAAGCTCTTGAATATGCTGGCGGGTATTTACAAGAGTATTATTACACGGTTAACATTCGCCGTGAGCTGGTATCTGTCGTTTTGTTTTCGGTGCTCTTGTGGTGGTGTATAAATGGATTGAGGTAAGACTTAGCTGGCGTTTGGGGAGAGAGATTTGGGAGTCATTGTACACAAAGGCCTAGGCAAGCATTTAAATCTGACCCATCACACGGTCAAATGTTTCCTTATCGTTTGTTAGAAAGATGCATTGCTCGAAAAAGTTATCATAAAGGTTACTTTTTTTTAGTTTTTCATTAGCTACATTTTTTTTTAAAAAATTTTTCACCTTTATTCTACATTTAGCAGAGCTGTGGTTTATTTTAAAAGAAAGATTAGATATTTAATATTTAGAATTGAACTTTTAAATTTAAATTTCAGTGAGAAATTTTGATAACATGGAAACAAAGAAGAAATCATATTGTGCGTAGAATCGTAAATGCAAAGCTGAAAGATGCTGCTCTTCAGAAGCAGGCAGACACAATTTCTCATTTCATAAAGAAGATGAAGACTACTTCAGATGTAAATAATTTTGACACTGAATCAGCATCAGAATCGATTACAAAAGAACAGACATCATCCAGCAAAAGAACATCAGCTACTTTGGATGAAGTTATTCAAATGACTGATGAAACTCCAAAGGAAGGGGAATGATGATCCAAGCATGGAATTAAATGAATCGGAAGTTAAAGATTATCCAGATAATTCAATGAAAGAGACTGGCATAAATGAAAATTCCGTTCTTCATACTGATTTTGATGATCCTGCAAAGTGGCCAACTCTTAGAGACAAAATGAGAATGAATTGCCTGAAATGGGGTCTATTCAAAAGAAAGGTTTGATGTACCCGAAAAGTAATAATGGATGTAAATTTAGTGACATGTATTACAACAGAAAAATGGAAAATCGAGAATTAGTTCCCCGTACATGGCTCTTATATTCCATAAGTATAAATTCCGCATTTTGCTTCTATTGCAAGATATTTGCATCGATTGACAGAAGTAGCCTCGTAAAAGGCTATAATGATTGTATAAATGTATCTAAAGCTTTGCATAGGCACGAGACTAGTAGAGCACAATGAAAAATTTCTTAAAATGGAAAGAGCTTGAGAAAATTTGAAAAGTAAAACAACAATTGATTCCCAAACACAAGAGATGTATGGATGAAAAAAAAAAGTCAAATGTATTAGGAAGACTGATTGAGATCACAAAATTTATTGGCAGCCAGAATTTAGCCTTTCGAAGCACATCTGATGTGCTGTACCAAAAAGACAACGGATACTTCTTAAAATTAGAGGAACTGTTTGCAAAGTTTCACCCAGTTATGGACTTTTACGCAGAAAGAATATTAGAACCTAAAGGTAAATAATAGTCAAAATGAAATTCTGCAAAAATAGTCAAAATGAAATGTTGCAAATTACTGGCAGTAGTATAAGAGAGAAAAATCTTACTCTCTTTTCAAAAAGCCAAGTATTATTCTATAATTTTAGACTGCACTTCCGATATTAGCAAAATTGAACAGTGAGCGTCGTCATACGTTTTGTCCTCTGCAGTGATAGTGTGGCAGAAATCAAGAAGCATTTTTTATGCTTTGTTAAAGTTGATGATTCTACAAGTAACAGTATGAGACAGTAATAGAGATGTTGAAACTGTGGAACATTCCCCTTGATGATATGAGAGGTCAGAGATACGACAACGGTGAAAATATGAAAGGGAAGAAAAATGGTCTTCAAAATAATACCTTAAAAATAAATTCTCGTGCATTTTATGTTCCTTGTGCTCTCATAGCTCAAATTTAATGATTAACGATGCAGCAAAGATGAATTCAGATACAGTTAGCTGTTTTTTCCAACAATTCAAGAATTATACAGTTTATTTTTTTCTTCTCCTAAGCGATGGACTATTCTTTTGAAATCAAAATCCTTTTTTAACTTTAAAACCCCTTTTAAATGTTCGATAGAAGAGCAAAATTGATGCCATTCGACCTTTAAGATATCAACTAGATCAATATATATCCAAGATGCACTTTTTGAAATATCCGAAAGTGATTGCTTTTCAAAAGAAGTGCCACATGAAGCACAAAATCTGTATGCCAAAATCACGGATTATAAAATTTTTTTTTCCTTGATACTCTGGCATGATTTGCTTAACAGAATTAATCCTGTCAGCAAGCAATTGCAAGAAAAGGGTTTGAGTATTACACTAGCTTAATGGCAATAGTAACTTAAAAACATTCATTGACGAGTATAGATGTGACATCAAAAGTATTCTTGAGAAAGACAAAGAACTTACTAAAGAAGTAGATAGCAAGCTACAGTTTAAAACTGCTGAAGAAGTCCAATGAAGGAAAAAGAAATATCACTTTGATTACGAACACGCTGACAAATTCTCTCAATCTCCACAAGGGAAGTTTAGAGGAATGTCTTTTTTAGAATTTTGGATATTGCTTGGGCACCATTATATGAAACATCTGATGCAATGAAAAATCACTGCGATAATTTTAGTTTCCTGGGTAATTTATAAGAAATCAACGATGCAAATTTGAAAATAAAATGCAGTAAATTCGAAAAATTATTACAGTGAGGTGACAATAAAGATATGAATGCAGAAGAACTTTATGATGAAACAGTAGCTTCGAAAGACATTTTTACAGCAGTTATGAATGACTCATTCGATATTCTGAACTTAATTGTGTCCAAAAATTTGTACTTCACGAATTTGAAGATCATACTCAGAATACTGCTTAGCATTCCTGTTAGTGTTTCTAGTACCGAAAGATCATTCTCCAAATTAAAACTGATCAAGACATATTTACAGTCAAGTAAATCGCAGGAAAGACTCAGAAATCCAGATATGACTGCCATTGAAAATGAAATCTAGATGCAAAAATAATTATAGAAAAATTTGTAGAATTTGATAGGAGTGAGAAAATATCTTTTAATGAGATACATCCTAAAACATTTAGAACAACAAAAATACCTAAAACATTTAGAACAACAGAGCTGTGTCACAGAGCAAGAGATTATGGCCCTGTAGAATTTACAAAAAAAA
>KK112763.1:83801-123394 GCA_000611955.2 Stegodyphus mimosarum
TTACTAGTATATATTTTTACACGTCTCTATTGTATATGTCCTTAATGCTTTAAAATATTCCTGTAATCACTAATATAAATGAATAATATAATAAATATATATACATATATTTATAATAATTTAAGGCATATAATAAAATAATGTAATAATGTATATTATTGTACATAATAATTTAAGTAAATGTATCTAATATGCCTTATTTATTTTTCACTTTTAGTCTGAATATTATGATTTGACTTTTCTGTCCTGAAATCCGCAAAATCCTAAAATCCGCACAATCTCTGGTCCCAAGCATTGCGGATTTCTGGACTTCTACTGTATTTAGAGAATTTCTTATCTCTCAAAAGTAAAAAATAAGAACAATATAAAGACTTTGTGTGAATATCTATCATTAGGACATATGGAACCGATTCCACAATCTGAGTCTACGAAAACAAATGCATACTGACTCTTTCTCATTTCGCTGTTCTTCGCGATTCGAGCATTACAACAATGCTGAGAGTTGTCTTCAATGCTTCTTTTAAATCATCATCTGAACAATCTTTGAATGATCTTCTAATGATAGGCCTGCAAATACAGGATGAGTTATTCCTTAGCCTTATTCATTTTAGAAGTTTTCAAATTGTGGTAAGTGGCAATATAGAAAAAAATTTGGGAAAGTCAAGGTTAATTCTGAGGATACTGATTGGCAAACACTTCTTTGGAGAGAGAGACCGAAAACCCAGTTAGAGAAAACAGATTACTCAGTCACTTATGGCACAATGTCAGGGCCATTCCTGTCCACAAGAGCTAAGCAACAATTAGCTTTAAGGGAGAAAAACAATTTTCCTTTGGCTTCACATGGTATCCTTAACAATTTCTATGTTGATCTTCTGAGTGAAACTTCAAGAAGCTCTAGAGCTAGTGATTGAATTAAAGAATATGATGAAGAGAGGTGGATTCAACTTTCAAAAATGGCATTCTAATGTTCAATAAACATTTAAAGAACCACCAAGAGAGGAAGGGAAAGTTCTGATGCACGTCAATTCAGATGAAAAAGTTAATGTCCTTGATATTAAATGGAATACAAAAGATGACTGTTTTCATTTTGCATTTCCACCAATTGAAGACAAGTTGACATTTTCAAAAGAAGTTTCGTGTGTTTTCGATCCCTTGTGTTCCATATCCTCGTGCATGATATTTATGAAAACCTTTCTTCAAGAACTGTGGAAAAACAACTTAACTTTGGATCAATCCATCCCAGAAGACTTGGCAAAGAGATCGATACCTTTCGCAAAGAACTTCCTCTAATCCAACAACTGAAAATACATAGATGTGTGTTGAACTACAAATTCATGTATTCTGTGATGCTTCTGAAAAGGCTTATTGCAGCATGATTTAAGTGAAATGCATTCAGATTCTGAAAATTCTTATACAAATGTTTCTTTACTTACCTCTGAAATCGCAATCTCTGCCACGTCTAGAATTATGTCCGGCTTTACTGCTAGCAAATTTGTTGCATGCAATCTTAAGAGACTTTCCTTTACCAGTCACACACATCACAGCTTTTACAGATTCAACGACAACACTGCCATGGCTATCTTCTGAACCATATCACCGGCAGTCATTTGTCACAAAGAGTGTCCAAGATTCAGACGATTCCAAAATGATGTCATGTTTCAGGCATCGATAATCCAGCAGACTTAGGTATGAGAGGTATCTTACCTTTTCGGTTAACAAACTGTAATAAACAGTTCAGAGATCCTGATTGGTTAAGAAAACGTATAGATGAAATAGAGAACTTTCCGTTTCTAGAGACACTCTCTCTCTTCCTGAAATTGCCTTGAAAGAAGAAAAGAAGTATTTTAATATCAGTGCTTTAGGAGTTTAAAAATCTGCTGTTATTTTTAAATATTTCTACTGTATACAATTTGTGAATAACTGTTCTCATCCTGAGAAGAAATCGTTAGGTTTCCTAACTTCAGAAAAGCTCAAGAAAGCAAAAACCAAAATTCTAAAGGTGATTCAATGTTCTGAATTCCAGAAAGAAATTTCACATTTACTTAGATCACTCTTCTTGAAAACGAGTAGATAGATCCTCTGCTCAAATCCATTTCTAGACAAAGAAGGTGTTCTGTGTGTCAGTGGTCGTTTTAGAAATGCTAATACTCCAAAAAATGAAAAATATCTAATTCTTCTTCCAAAAAAGCATTTGATCAATGAACTGATCATCAAATATTTTTACCTAAAATACTTACATGCTGCACCTTTGTTACTGATGTGTGTTCTGAGGCAGAGCTTCTGGATATATACTCGATCTTCCATTCGAGAAGTCCTGAACAAATGTGTTATCTGCCACAGACATAGGGCCAAACTTGTCACACAAATCATGTCTGATTTACATGTCTTATGTGTTACATATACTTTTTATCGTATTGATGTGGACTTCACTGGACCTTTTATGATGAAACACCGAAATAGACATGGTCTTTCCAATGCTATGTATGCATTTTTGTATGCTTTTCAAATCGTGCTATCCATTTAGAAGGCATCAAAGATCTTTCTTCTAATGCATTTTTAGAATGCCTGAAACGATTCAGTGCGAGAAGAGGTAGACCAGTAGAGATTTTTAGTGATTGTGGCACTAATTTTAAAGGGGCTGATAGAGAGCTCCAGAAGTGTTTTTCAAAATATGAATGAGATCAATCAGTTTGAGCTTATATTGCCTCCGAAAGTATAAAATGGATCTTCAATCCTCCAGGAGCCTCTCATTTTTGGCGGTTTCTGCGAATCGGCTGTAAGGTCGATGAAGCCTCATCTTCATCGAAGTATAGGATCTGCAATACTAACATATCCAAAGTCCACTATATTCAGTTCAAGTTTTGCTCGAACTCACATCCACTGACAGCAATGTCTGAGGATACAACAGATTTTGAAGTTCTCACACCGAACCACTTTTTGAATGGAGCTCTAGTTTCTACTTTACCAAAGCAGGAACTTTTGCAAGAACCTATCGCCTACAGACAAAGATGGCGATTGCATCAATCCGTCCTACAACATTTCTAGAAGAGGTGGTCAAAAAAATACTTTTCCCAACTGCAACAGCATCCTAAGTGGCAAAGACCACAAAGAGACTTTCAAGTCGATGATCTTGTTTTACTCAAAGAAGAAAACGTTCCACCACTGTTGTGGCATATGCAAAGAGTCATTAGACTCCATCCTGGAAGTGACAGTAAGATCTGTGTGGTAATAGTACAAACTGCACACAGGGAACTCAAGAGACCTATCGTTAAGCTTCGCCCTTTACCAAACCACAAAACAGACTCTTAAGTATGATACAAACTATTCATTTATATAGAGTCTTGAGTATGATTTTGATTAGCAGCTTCAAAAATAATACCATTAATTAAAAAAATTAAAGACCCATCAACAAATGGAAACTGTATAAATTCAATTAAAGATTCTGACTAATTTATATCAATTTCCTTCTCTTTAAGCAACTTTTCTAGCAATTAGAAATTTATTTCAATATGCAAAACCAATATTCCTACCAGTTCCTGCATGTTTGATCTCCTGACTATGTATCTATGAGGCTTTACTTGATATGATAAAAGTTAAACAGTCCAAAACCTCTGACAGGCATGAAGCAAATTATGGTTGAAATTTACTGTACAGGACCCCTTGGTTTCTGTCTGAAAAATTTGTCAAATGGTATTGGTTGTTCCTTAAATCTGGAAGCCCACTGTGTGAATTAGGTTTTCTGGTAACTCTAATTTTGATAATGTTGGCAAAACTAGCCTTGGGGAAAACTGAGCCTTGGCAAATATCGTGAAATGTGTTGTGATAAATTGAAGTTTTGGTTATTTTTCGTAACAGTAACCCTTGCGTATGGACTGAGGATTTTCAATTGCTGTGTTTGATTGCATGTGTGTAATGTTTTATGAAAGTGGTGCCTGAAAGTTTGCTTAATGTTATAAATGAGCATATTCTTCCAGATACGACTATAATTTCTCACAGCTGCAAGGAGTACATAAAATAGAAGGAACCTGGAATGCAATTAAATGTCGTTTATACAGGAGGAAAATGAAGGATGGCTTGCACTATTATTTGGCCGAATATGTGTGGAAGAAGGAGAAGTGGGAAAAAAGTTGTATTTATGGCTTTCTTGGACCTATTATACATATTTATCCACCATTAACAGCAGATGAACTGAAACGACCAAATATTTAATTGAATATCTTACGTGGAGGTTGGAGGAGAAGCAATTGACGTTTTATTTATTTATTGGTGTCTGTGTGTTAATTTTTGTTAAAAGATTTGTCATTTAATGTTTAAATATGTATTTTTAGTTATTTATTACTCTTTGTATATTTTTGGTTACTTGTTTGTAATTTTTTTTTTTAAGTTAAAACAGGTCAATGTGTTCATGGACATTGAGTTTGTGTAAGTGTTTAACTTCTTTTTTTGGTTTTATGTAGCAGGTGGAAGGATCGTCACCATCTTGAAATTGGTGCCAATCCTTCATGGCGTCAAAAAAGAAACGATTCGCCAAGGGGTACCGTAGAGTAAATTTTAACCCAAATTATGACTATGTCTGAAAGTAACTACAAAGTTAGATAAAGGTTTAAATAAACCTCTTATTTAAAAAGACTTTAGAATATAAAGGCATGTTCTTATGCTAGCAAAATCAATTATAGCTTATGGTAATCCAATTATATAGGAACAGTCAAATTCAAACTAAAAATGAAGACTAGTAGTCAAAGACTACGCAATTTAATTTTAATCTAAGCTGGCTCAATAACATATCGTAACAAACTTTTTCATAACTTACCACAACGTAGTTATCACAAAACAAATTCAAATATCAGCAGTCATTACGCAAACACAAATAATTACAAATTACCAGAGATAGTAGGAACTAATTCAGTGTACAGGCAGAGGCCAGAAACCTTTTGTCTAACAACCCCAAAACCTTAGTTTAAAAACTATCTAAATGATTTTCATTCTGATGAGGAAACGGAAAATTATAACAAAGGCTCAAATTATAAACAACTGCTTGATTTACATACTAACTCTACATGTCTTTGAAAAATAATTTTCTTTCTCTTTACGTATTCAGATTCTTTCTTCAATACATTTGTTCTTCATTTTGGAAATTTTTGATTTACTTAAAGATTTCTGTTATTCTAAAAAACTAAATGCACTTAGAATTTATAGGAAAATGTGCTAATTTCATTTCTTTAGTAATATGAATATTCAGGATAAATATGAAATGATAAATGGTAAGGGTCCGTTACAGAGACAGTGTAGCAGAATTTTTAGAATTTAGTAACACACCGAACAATAAAATCTAGAAATGGCAAAATTTTAGAATTTAGAACCCACAGAGATTGCATCAGGTGGGAAAACGTGTAGTGTCAGCCCTATGAATGATGCACAGAGATGTAGCTAGGGTTTTCAGCACCAGGGAGAACCAAAGATTTCGTGCCCTCTTCCGTATGCCAAGAAAGAAAAACATTTCATTCTAAATTTCTAGAACATCAATTTGGCACTCCCATGGATGCTGTGCTTGGGGACAGATGTTCCCCTTATCCCATCCTAACTATGCCACTGATGATGCATTGAGACATGCAAGATGAATCTTTTAAATTGCAGTTTTCAATTTCTTCATTAATAGTAAAAATTCCTTTCTATAAATGGCAGTCCATGTGATAAGATTAGAAGCATTTTTGATATTTTCTATGCTTGTGTCTAGTGAAAAATAGAGAAAACAAAGGTAAGATAAACATGTTAAGAAAAAGATTTCTAGTATAAGAAATAAAACATTCAAACATTATGTTTTCATTTTCCTTCCAAAAAGTAAAAGTTCATCACAAACGTTTTGTAAAATACATCCATTACATCTTAATACCATGAAGACATTATTCTGGAATCTTCTAGATGTTGGGCTCTATAAATCTTGCTTTCAAATTCTTCTAAACTTTCCAAGTTGAAAGGTCTACAATCATAAAAAATTACTACTGCCAACTTTGTAACAGTAAAAAGCCAGAAATGCGTTGGGGGGGAATCAGAGAAAAAGTGTAAAATTTTAAGGAGAAAACTGAAGCATATCGAGACAATTACATGAGAAAAACTCTTACCATGAAAATATTAAAGAGAAAGCATTTTTAATTAATTACATAGCTATTTTGCTTTTGCAAAGAAGTGTTTCTTAAACGCTCAAGTGAAATTTAAGCATTTATTACCTTGTTTATTTTTCACATTCAAACTATTGTATAAGTCACCAAAACAGAAAGTAACATCACTTTATAATCTTTACTTAGCTGGTCGTGCAAACGGCTAGTGTATGAAAAAATAATTTTCTGGATTGAAGTTTTAGAATTTATTCCTTCGAGTAAGCTAGTTATTCCTGTTATTGTTGCTGTGCTATTGAATCAGAGATGCTTTTGTTTGTTTAAGTTTAGCGGAAAACGAAAATTTTAATTTTTTATGTTCTTTTATGGTTTAGCTCTTGTGCAAAACTGACGATAAACCCGAAAGCGGAATGTGTTTGGCTTACATACCTAGTTATTATTATGAGAAGGAAACAGGAACGTGTAAAAAATTCATTTATGGAGGATGTCAAGGCAATGGCAACAGATACACTACAGAAGAGGAATGCATGGAGAAGTGCAAAGGTATGTTTAATCAATCTCTTACTAGTATAAGGCCACATATTAATTATTAGAATCGTCTCAAGTCTAACTAATAATTAAATATAATAATTAAAATAACTGGATTAAATATGCCCTTCTCAAAAAATTAAAACAAAAAGGTTTGCTTATTGCAGAAGGAAGATTACTGGAGCAAGCCAATAGCTCAAAACAGTAATAAATACAATTTAATAAACGAAATAAATACTTACACACACGATAAGGAAGTACAAAGTCAAACAAATAAAAATGCATGTTAATGTTACTGCATAAAATGTGCTTAGTAAATACGCAAATAAATATATAACAATACAGAAATAGGTACTATTCTGTTAGAGCGGCGTCAGTTAAAAATGCGCCTTTTTTTGCCACCAATTTTGCCAAGTATAAGATTATAAAGTAATAATAGAGCTGAAAAGACTATTTCCGTAAATAGTATTTTTTTATTTTCTTAATTCTTAAAGAAAGAAAAACTTTTACTTTTTAATTTTTTAATCTACAATATTCTATACATAAATAAAAAATAGCAAAAGAAAACGAAATTAAGTCTGAAAAAAACAGTGGCATAAAATTACAAATAATATCATTCAATATTGCAGAAAAAAGTTCAGTTTTGAATATAATCAGTGCCATATAAAATTCTATCAAATATAACTCTAAATGGTGGCGAGTACCCTATTGATGATAATTTCTCCATTTATCATTGAAAAATAAAAAGGTTTCAATTTAACGCTATTCCTTGAATACAAGTTCAATACAGTAGCATTGTTTTAAAGAAACTGATCAATGTTATACTGTTTAAAAAAAAAAAAAAAAAAAAAAAAAAAAAAAATTCCCAAAAAAACCCGAATGAAAAATTTTCTATAGAAACTGATCTTAAAATCGCCAAAATATTAATAAGTCGTGAAAATTGGAACAGTTTAATACAGAATTCACATTCCCAAAAGCAAAAAGTTGTTCAAGAGCTCTTCATTGGAAAAAATAAAATAATTTTGAAATGCTAATGTTTCACTTTTTGCTCAAAAACTTGAGTATCCCACTGCTTATATTAGAAACTAGCTAACACCCGCCTGCTTTGCTGGGCACACTTTCTATTTGAATGTGAACCTAGACTTCATACATGAACAAAATGTCTAATTTCGAATCGATAATGAATGTAAATTGGTGAAAATGCGCTTTAGCCCACTGCTTGCCGATGTTTTGAAAATCGCCAATTCGGCGCGTTTCTGTGAAACGTCTTTGCAATTAATTGCAAACTTCCCGACACGCTCCGCGAAAACCTATTGTAAACAAAACATAGAATTCTAAAGCATAAATTAGTATGGAAACTGTTGCCACAAAAAGATAATAAAATAATATGCAAAACGAACATTATGATCATTAAAATATTTGTCAGTTAGGTTTAAATTAATTATTTACATTTTATGTTGTAATACTTACACATTTTATGCCGTTACATAACCTTCCCGACACGCTCCGCGAAAACGTAACCAAAATGGCATCCAAGAAAGAAGGAATTTTTTTTAAAAGGGCATTAAAATTACAAACGATACCATGTACACACCGTTCCGTTTTAACTTAAAAAAAAATCTGAGAATTGCACAATGTAGGCAACGTACACAAATGAACAAAATAAGCTAAAATAACGAAAATAAATTACAAGAAAATGCCATGTGCACAGCGTTCCTTTTAAACTTAAAAAAAACTTCAGCGAATTGCACAATGTAGGCAACGTACACAAATCAACAAAATAAGCTAAAATAACGAAAATAAATTACAAGAAAATGCCATGTGCACAGTGTTCCGTTTTAACTTAAAAAAAAACATCAGCGAATTGCACAATGTAGGCAATGTGCACAAATCAACAAAATAACCAGCTTTCATACACCAATCAATCACGTTTCCCTTGCACTTCCAATAAAGTAATAAATGTACATGTACATTCACTCACCTCTCTCAGCATCACAGCTAAATCCATAGCGACTTGGTATTTAAGCGAAATATACGTACGAAAATAGCAAACACTCAATAGAAAAACACCGCATTCAAAGAATAAAACGAGAACTGAAATAACTACTCAAATTAACACGTAAGCATTTTGAATAAACCGCTATGTCATCTCACATTACCAATAAAACCGTTCTTTATAAAATAGGAAATACGCATGCGCGAAAGCTACATGTTTCCATAGCTTCAGCCATGTTCGCGGATATACGGAGGCCATGGCGCGTTTATTGCTCATTCAAAAACAATCGCCGTTAAGCAGTGGGCTAAAGCGCATTCCAACCTGTAAATTTTTTTAATTTAAAGTCGGGAAATACAGTGACACTCAGTGAACCAAAAAGATTTTTGACAAAAAACACAAAAAGAGTTTTGACTTATTGCCACCTGTGATGGTATAACAAAAATCAGGACAGGATTTACATAAAATCTATTCGTAGTGTGTGTCTACATCGTGGAATGAGTAATTATGCAAAATTTCAAGTCAATCGGGTGTATACTTTCGAAGATCTCATGATGAGTCAGTGGTATTTCGCTTATATATACACTCACGTTTGTGAAAACTGCAACACCATGAAGGACTTACGCGAGTGAGCTGAAATTTTCAGGAAATGCAAAGTAGCGCATGATATGCAAATGATTAGAATTGCAAATCCGTAGCGCATGCGTATGCTGAGCAGCGCCCTCTGAACGGCTGATGGATCCGAATAAATAGACGGCTGTAGCGAGGCGTGTATGGTTATCGGTGGTTATCTGCTAGTGGTAAACGTTAACTCAATCTGTACTTATGCCTCGTCGACGAAAGAGAGCGAGATTTGAACAACTTACAGAGTTTGAACGAGAGAGAATCATCGGCCTTCGTGAAGCTGGATTGTCGTATCGTGCAGTAGCCTCTCGTGTGCAGCGTAACAGCAGCACAGTGATGCGCGTTTGGAAGCAGTGGACGGACGAGTGTCGGACAACTCGGAAATCCGGGAGTGGACCCCGAAATGTGACGTCAGCTCGCGATGATAGACACCTGGTCCGCATGGCGCGGACGGACCGTACAGCTTCCTCTAGACAATTGGCAGCACTGTGGTCAATAGCTACAGGTGTTTCATTGTGTGCTTCATCAATTCGTAGACGTCTGCTGCAGTGTGGACTGCGCGCACGGACTCCTTTATACAGGATCCCCCTAACGCACGACCATCGCCGCCTGCGGCTACAATGGGCCAATCAGCATAGAGACTGGCGTGCTGATTGGCAGCATGTCGTGTTTTCTGACGAATCCCGCTTTAATTTGTGGTACCATGATGGCCGCATTCGTGTCAGACGCTATGCCGGTGAACGCCACCTTCCGGAGTGCATTATCGAACGCCACAGTGGACGAACACCCGGAGTTATGGTCTGGGGCGCCATAGCATATCATAGACGATCTCAATTGCTACGAATTGTGGGCAATCTGAACAGCAACCGGTATATCCGTGAAGTTCTACAGCCCGAAGCTGTTCCCTTCCTTCAAAGCTTGCCAGGCGCTGTATTTCAACAGGACAATGCCCGCCCTCATACTGCTCGGATTGTTAAATCCTTCTTTGCAGCGCAGCAGGTACAGCTTCTTCCTTGGCCTGCGTGTTCCCCGGATATGTCGCCAATTGAACATGTGTGGGATGTCATTGGTCGGCGTCTTGCTCGTGATCCTCGTCCTGTTGCGTCTGCAGACGAACTTTGGGTACGCGTACAAACGATATGGAATGCTCTTCCTCAGTCAGACATTCAAACTTTGTTTGACTCCATGCCACGTCGTGTAGCAGTACTTATTGCGGCGCGTGGTGGCCACACAAAATACTGATTCTGATCTCTTGTTCTTGTTTGTTTGCTTTGAACATTTAATCATTTATTTGTACCACTACCACTCAACTGTGTATTAAATTGCATTCAATTATGACGATTCCTTCTTGGTGTTGCAATTTTCACAAACGTGAGTGTATATACAGATAATGATAATACTGTTACAATATAGCATTAACAAAAAATAATGTCAGTTATAATGCATACTGTCCACCTATTATGGTACAACAAAAACTCATTTTGGACAAGATTTACATAAAATCTGTTCTTAGTGTGCGTCTACATTGTGGAATGAATAACTATGCAAAATTTCAAATCAATCGGGTGCATAGTTTTGGAGATCTCATGACGAGTCAGTGGTATTTCACTTATACATAGAGAGAGAGATAGGAACAAATTATAATCCATGAACCTATTCACGCATTCAAAAAGATAACTATATTTATCAATGAATCGTCAAAAATATTTATCCAAAATACTAATTCACATTCAAAATGACAACTGTAAAAACACACAGAAATTTTAGATCAGAGTTGCCACTCAAACAGGAGAATGAAATTCCCCGACTTTTCCAGGTCTAAGAGGTAAATTAATTATGGTACCACTTGAAAACACAAATAATTTGCTAATTAGATATGACTTATGTATCATCCTCAAACATTACTATTATAACTATAATAGGAGTTGTTTTCTCCACTGAAGAATTGAGATCAAGATCTGCTCAATGTGGATAAAGAATGTTTTTTTTTTTTTTTTCTTTTTTTTTCTGACCTTTTGCAGCTAAACGAAAGAAAGAAATTTATTTAATGATAGTTTTAAATAAATTTAGGTATTTTATATTTGTTTAGCTGAATACATAAGCAAAAAATATGTGCATTGAATTTCGTGATGTTATGTCAGCATACTGCTAGAATTAGTTTCAGGATTATGCCAGAGAAAATTTCCTGAAATTTGAAAGTATTATTTACTAATAATAAATAAATTTAAGGGGAATAACATTAAAGGATATGAATAACATTAAAATAATAAAAAAGCTAAATTACAATAATCAACGATATTTTGGCGAATATAGTTATATTAAATGGTTAGCCTAGATGACTGATTACTGTTTTTTTTATTTTACTGCAAAATGACAAATAAGGCATTTTTTAAAAAGAAAAGAAAATATTTAAAAGATTTTGCGGTAAAATCCTACTATACGCTGAGGTCTTGGCACGATTTTGAAAATTGCCTGTTTGCTGCTCATCATCATGTCGCCAAATCCCGTGTGTACCGTTCACCGAGGCTATTCTAACCTCCATGATACCGATTTTGTTTGATACAAGAATACACATTTTCTTTAGTTCAACATGCACTGCACATGCGCATGCAAGTATTTCGATTCTCGGGGTTACTTGGCACCAAAGCGACTGAAAACTTGCTTTGCTTTTCTAAAAGACAATCTGTTTTGAGTTGCAAGAATTGGCTCTATGCCAGCTGCCTGGGTGACGCCAAAGCGTATATATAGCTTTGGGTACATACAGCTATACATACGCTTTGGGTGATGCTAACGCGCACCAAGAAAGTGATCGGCTTCCAACGTTGGCAAATCACTGTATGAAATTCCCTGACTTTTCCAGATTTAGCCTAAAATATTCGAATTCCCTGACTTTTCCTCACTTTTTTGGTCAATTTTCGAATTCCCTGACTTTTTCCGGTTTTCCATGTAGCGTGGCAACCCCGTTAGATGATTAAATTTAGCAAATTGATAAATTGCTAAATTTGGTACAAATTAAGAAATCTGGTCGAATTTCAAAGACGAAAAATGAATTCCAAAAAAACCTAAGGCTTTTTAAGGACCGTACGAACCCTGCATTAATTGAAACTGGGTGAAAATGCGCTTTAGCCCACTGCTTGGCGATGTTTCGAAAATCGCCAATTTGGCACGTTTCTGCGAAACGTCTTTGCAATTGCAACCTTCCCGACACACTCCGCGAAAACCTATTGTAAACAAAACATAGAACTCTAAAGCATAAATTAGTATGGAAACTGTTGCCACAAAAAGATAATAAAATAATATGCAAAACGAACATTATGATCTTTAAAATATTTGTCAGTTAGGTTTAAATTAATTATTTACATTTTATGTTGTAATACTTACACATTTTATGCCGTTACATAACCTTCCCGACACGCTCCACGAAAACGTAACCAATATGGCATCGAAGAAAGAAGGAATTTTTTTTAAAAGGGCATTAAAATTACAAACGATACCATGTACACACCGTTCCATTTTAACTTAAAAAAACATCTGCGAATTGCACAATATAGGCAACGTACACAAATGAACAAAATAAGCTAAAATAACGAAATTAAATCACAAGAAAATGCCATGTGCACAGCGTTCCTTTTAAACTTAAAAAAAAACTTCAGCGAATTGCACAATGTAGGCAACGTACAAACAGTCAGCCATGTTGGCGGGTATACAGAGTTACCCATGTTGGCGCGTTTATTGCTCATTCAAAAACAATCACCGCCAAACAGTGGGCTAAAGCGCATTCCAACCTGAAACTGTATTTCAATGGTAGGCGGGATATTTAAGCCACATTTTCAAAACTAGAAGCAACCATAGGCAGATGCAAATTAACTTGCTCAAGCTATATCGCGGAAGCAGAAAACGATCGTCTGTTGCCTTGGTGATTGTGCGTTGCCTTGATGATTTGTTTTTTACTGTTCTTTCTTTATTCAATAAATATGTTTTCATGAATACAGTCCACTTGAAATTTTACTTTACTGTGTACATTTTACATTGATAGAGCGGAATTACATTTGTTCCTCGCACATGCACAAATCAGTAACCGTTTGTTTCTCACCAAGGCCGAAATGTGCCAAATCAACATTCTCACCAAGGCTGCTGCAGAAGACAAGTACACAATTCTTTTAAACATTCATGATTAAAACAACTTTCTCTGTTTTCCCTGGTCTTTGCAATTTACGTGTTTCCACATTCACATTCCATCATGCACTGTATTACAAAAATTGTCACTTTCACAATTTTCTATCTTCTATAAAGTTGCCATATGCATATAATAACTTTAAAGTGCCGATGATGGCGTACACATTAAAGCATACTGTAGATATGTTATAGATGCAGTATAAATAACTTGCAGACGTGATGTATAAGCACAAATTAGTAGTTACAGACATGACCAAATTTAAAATATTTCTTTTATTTCGACTGGCACACATTTTTACGTCAGTATTAATAATCAGGTGCTAAAAGCATGCCTGTTTCAGAGACAACAGATGCCTGTTCCAGACACTGGTACTAATTATAATTTTGATGAGAGACAAAGCTGAATACTATACTAAAAAGTAGAAAGCAAATGCAATGTGTTCAAGATGGAATCATAATCCAGAGTGAATTAGTTTTGATTACAATATCATTTGATAGGCTAATTAATATTGATCTAAGATTATTATTGAATAAGTCACAAAACATCATCTGTGTTATGTCATCTTGGAAATAATGAAGTCCAGATATGATTTTTAATATAATTACTGTTTTCAGCACAAAAAGAGAAAAAACCCCAAATTAAAATGAAGAGTTACGGAGCAAATTTAAGTTAGAATCTTACATACCTAAATGCATGTATTTTGCATATAAAGGTGAAGTACATTATTTAATAAAATGAATTTTTACTAATACAGTAAGAAACAAGTTAAAAATTAATTCATTTAAGGTTGTACAGTGAAACTTACTTTTATGAACATGAACTGCTCTGAAATTCAACTCGGCAATTTCAGTCTATCTCTTCTATTAGCGGTTTCCTTCGTTCACTTGTACTTAAGTTTACAGTTTGGTTATTTTCAGAATCAGCAACAGTTTCTGGCAACGTGAATAAAATCAATTCAGAAACTAAGTTGATTAAACTATGTTCACGGCTTAAACACCAACTCATAAAATAATCCAGTTTTTTCACAGAAAGCACCAAATTTTTTCTTAATTTTTTTTCCATTTTTTGTGAACATTTTAATTCTAAAATAAGCAATTTGATATCATGTAAAGCTCTTAAAACAAAGTTCGATATTTTTGCATTATTTGGTCCTTGAAGTAACATACTTACATCAGTGATAATATTTTTCACAAATTCCAATGGAACGGGAAATTGAAATTTGATAATTAACCTAATGCTATCTTCAACCGATTCTTGTACACTATGATAGTTTTTGCTTTCAATCATAACAGGACACAAAGAAAACATTGAATCAACAGTATGTTCAATCATATCCCTCATATCAGAATTATAAAATCGATAAAGAAATGCGTACATATAAAGAATGTTAACTAAATTATACTGAATACAATCTGACGGTTTGACGGTAGTCAACTCAGAGATATTCTTTACATTTAAAGGAAAAGGTGGCGGCAATGCGACGTCATCATTCTCGGATTTATCATCTGCATCCCTAACGAAATGCAAGTTCGTAACTATCCACCATGGTTGTTTCAAAGGAATAATCGTTTCCAAATTATTTTCATCCTGAATGAACTTCATAAATTGGTCCCGTTGCTCCTTACTTAAGTTCTGCCATAAAATATTTTCATCCACATTATCTATATCCAAACTACAAAATTTATCTTCAATAGTTTGTACATCAGTCTCAATAGGTGTATCTTTCCAATGTTTTAAAATATTCAGCACCCTTTGCTTCTCTCCAGAATCAAAAGTAGCTTCCTTTAGAAAAGACTCAACCCATTCTCGATAGAATGCTTCACTGCAAGATTTGTGTTCTGGTCGTTTATAACAATAAGAACTGCAATATTTCCGACTGCATTTTGGGCAAGAATACTTTCCATATCCTTTGAAGCAAATGTCACATTTTTGAAGAGTTGACCTTCGAAAATCCATATTTACCAGCATACACCCGACAGTTCAAAACAAAAATAATACGTGCGTTGCCAACTGCAGAAAGATATTTATTTTGAAAAAAAAACTTCGAATACTTTTTTAAGAATAAAAAGTGAAGAGTTCGATGTATCCTTAATAAATTTCTCACAGGTATGATATTTCTCAAATATATATAAAAATTACGTGTTTTAGTTGTTTACACAATTTTAATTTTTAATGAAGTAATTTCGGGAGATCACGTGTTGTAACGCAGAAGATAGTCAAATGCTGTTTGCCATTACTCTCTAGCTCTCTAAATAGTCTGCTGCAATGTTACCAAAGTATAGAAAATAAAAGCAAAATTTTAATATATTATCTCAGATAATAGTATGAAAACTTGGCTCAATTTTTATTGTGCGGTCGATACCTATACAAATGCACACGATGAAAACTTTACTTAAAACATATTTGCTCAAACTAAAGTATCCACAACTCTTCTCATTACTATTAAATTTAAATCGAAAAGTATTTAATTTTCTTGAAATAAAATGCAATGTAAATATAAAATGCCAAATTCTTCAAAACAGCATTGCATACAGTACAACAAATTTATCTACGCATTTATAAATTATAGTTTTATATAATAAAGACATTTTTAAACTACAAATGAATAAAAATAATATGCATATTAGTTGCATTTTTAGCACATGATATGAATGAATATAAAATAAAATGTAGGTAAACAAGCATATTTAAAATACAACTTTAGTACTTCCTCAAAGTAATGATTAATAAAGAAAATAATTTTTAATGTAAAAAAATATTTATACAAAAGCAGATGATTAAGAAAAAAGAAAGAAAAATGGAGCATACCAATACTTAGTAAGCATGTCATTATTTCAGTGTCTGTACAACTTTTCTGCCCTAAGTTTACTAATTTTTGCTCTCATTTTTAGCCATTTGTAGTTCAAAACTTGCCCAAATTATATTTAATTAAATTAGCTTTATCTCAAGTGCACATTCAATAAATGTCATAAATTCTAAATAGGAATAATCTTGACTGTGATTTCCTTCTCATATTACAATGTAGACACAATTTTATTACATGTTTGTTACATAATTTTTAATATTGATTTACGATCATCCTTCTGTTAAATGTTCCTGAGCGAAAAAAAAAAAAGATTTTTAGTAGTATGAGGTAAACTTTTGGTGTTTCCTTTGCTAAAGAACCACATGCAAATTTAGAATTCTTGCATGTTTCTTAAAATGGACCATAAGCAAAATTACCATGGTTTAAAATAATTTTTTGCTTCATTTCTCAAATTACAACTATAGGGATGTGTAATTGTGTGAATTCATACAGCAAAATCAGGTTTTCATTATTGCTTTTATAACATTTTTGTAATTTGCCTGGCTATAAAAAATATAATGTTGCCTAGATTATCGAATATATTGCTCATAATTTACAGTTTTCAAATTTTGTAATTTGTTATTCATATTCAGCTATCAGATTGTAAATTTCACGATCTAACAGCTGAATATGAATAACCTTCATTGAGTATCATTACATTTATTAATAGTATGTTGACATAACAGTCAACTTTTTATTTTAAATTTTATGCAAATTTTCTGCATTACTTAGATATTTAATCTAACAAAATTTGAATTTTTTTGTAATAAAAACTCTCTAATAGTTATATATAAAAGTTTAACTACATGACAAGTAATTAAATACTGATTTCAACATCTTTAAATGTAATTGTTATAAAGTTTAGATATATTCTTTGCAGTCAATTAGTGTAACTAAACTTTAGGTAGACATTAAGCAAATTATTGCTACATCTAAAGTAATAATGAATCCTGAGAAGGGTGTAAAAGATCCTTTTTTAAAATTAAATAAGAATAGAAGACACACTTTGTGCTTACGATTCAATCACCCACTTAAGGCAAGATAACTTATAATAACAATTAAATTCAAATGTAAAATTTAAATTCAAATAAACTAGTAGCCAAAGGCTACAGAAATTAATTTAATGCAAAGTTAGCCTGAAACTTAACTAGCATGGTATTTAACTATCAGCAATTTCAATGCAAGACTGAAGACTACAAATCTTATCTTAGCTAGCAACCAAATCAAGCAGTTTGGCAACCTTATCTAGTAATGTGGCCTCGAAAGGCAAAACACGCTTTGTTTTACAAACTAAAAACCTCATTTGCTTTCTAGTAGGAAAATGGGCAGGAGAAGTATCAGTAAAGAACTCAAACATAAAATAATTCTGGTTACAAAATGAAGGAACCTTACATTATACTTTGTTCCCTTATTAATTATTCACTACATGAAACAGTGTAATATATTTTTGTTTGCTACATATACAAACTATTTATTTTACTTAAATGCTGTCCAAAACTGAGCAGGATTTTGCAAACACATTGAAGAGATTTTTCGACCTATACATGCAACACATCTTCACTTCGCAAGTAAGATTTATTTCCTACGAAATCAATTAATTTAATAGAACAAAAAAAAGTGTGGTAACTACAAAATATTATTATCACAACCTTACACTATTGCTATGTAAAACTTTCATATAAAAATGATGTGGATACCTACAGCAGTGTACAGCATAGAAGAAGAAAAAGTAACATTAGTTTTCAAAATATTTCATTTAAATCATAATTAAAAACATTCTTTTTTTCTTTCTTAAAACAAGCCAATTTTTGTAACCTCATAGTTATTGTAAAATGGCAAACAAAATATAGGGATCTGTATTTAAGAAGTCAGAACAGTATTTATGAATAGAAAATAAATATATGTCCAGGATAGCAGAGGAAGGATGCCTTTGTAAAGAACCTTTTAAGAGAAACTAGCTCAGATTCACATTACATGCAAGGAAAACCACAAAACTCCCATACAGCCAGCCTAAACTACCAGAGTACAAGGCTTAACATTCCACCACTAGT
This sequence comes from Stegodyphus mimosarum, assembly GCA_000611955.2. Lineage (NCBI taxonomy): Eukaryota > Metazoa > Arthropoda > Arachnida > Araneae > Eresidae > Stegodyphus > Stegodyphus mimosarum. Next base: position 102,133 of record KK112763.1, read on the forward strand.
GGCTTCCAATGACTGTTCGAATCTTTCACAGAAATTATCAGTTATGACAATTGTTGTTATGTATTATTACGACTGGTACCCAATTTACTCGTTATGATAATTTAATTTTAACTTTTAAACTATAACTTGTAATAAATTTAAGTTGAGTGATTAAAAAATACACACTTAACAACATTATTACCATTTACATAATTTAATTCATAAAAAGTGTTTCTAACAGTGGTACAAAATTTACTCGTTAGGATAATTTATTTCTATTTGCTTCAACTTGAAACATTTTTTTATTTACTTTTAATAATAGAATCTAAGCAACTAAAGTGACAGATACTAGCTTTAAATGCATTTTTATTAACCTTTTGTAAATTTCAGAATTTGCAACAATTCATTTATGCAGTGTTTCAGGAATTTATCTTAGTAGTACTACGTGTTGAAAATTAGAGAAAGACTGTTTTTTTGCAGTATTCTAATAAGAGTTTATTTTTAGGATTTTTTGATTTGGCGACAAAAAAATCGCCAAAGGACTTACACTAAAGCTGTTCGGATATCGATTAGGAATACACGTAATTTTTTTAATATTCATAATTAAAAAAAATTTTAAATCGAAGTACATATTTGTTGAAATTTGGTACAATCAATCAACTCTAAATCGAATGTTATTATTCATAGACCTTAAAAATTACGACTTTCATATGAAATTAAAAAAAAAAAAAAATACCTAAATTTTATTCTCGAAACTACAGAATTTAAGCTGATCGTTTTAAAATTCCACTATCCAGAGCAAGAAAACACCTCTTTTAAAGCAAATCGAAACTGAGAATATTGCTGATGATGTTTGCAAACAAAAGGAAATGTAAACAAAAGACCGTTGCCATTCTTGCAGGAGAAAAACCAAAAAATGCTTAAATTAATACTCGTTGTTCAATGGAGACATCTATGAATGGGGATTGAAGCCATATGCCCGTTTCAAATAAACCCATCTATATGGATCTACACTTCTACCAGCATTACTCTATGCTAGTCCTGTCTGGGCCACGCTCCTGTATCATTTTTATATGTTTGTTAAGTGCTCAATGATTATTAGGAGATGTATACAAACATCGTTTATTGATGATACATGATACGGAAAAACAGACATACCACGGAATATTCATTGCCTAATTTTGTTCACCTAAGTAAAAATCAAGCAGTTTGGCAACTTAATCCCTTCCTTGAGATTTTTCAATGGCAATTTTTAAATATATTTTGAGAATTTACTTTGGTTTAAAAAATCTATTTCATTTCTTATTCTGATACAAGATCTCCCTCTCAAAAAAGAAACATTTCCTTTTAATAATTTCAAAGCAATATATGTGAACATTATGATTACCTGTATAGGACTTAATCCCTTACTTGTATAGAAGAGTGATTTGTCATCATTGGCTTTTCTTCTGCAAAAGTAATAAAATTTCTTAATATATAATTCTTGATAGACTTGACTTAATATATTGACTTTTCATAGATTTGATTTAATATATTGACTTTTGATAGACTTGATTTAATATGTTTACTTTTGATAGACTTGATTTAATACATAATTTTCGATTTAGTCATTTAGAATTTTTTAGTCCCAAGAAACTGAAATAATGGGCAATGCCCTGTGTAGGAGATGGCGCCATTAGGACAGATTACGCAACAACAGGCCAATAGGAGTGCCTCTCGGGATTGGACTATTTTTATTATTACTTTTTTCTTTAACTGTAAAAAAAGACGGAGAAATTGTTAAGTAAGAGAGTAGTAGTGTAACGGGAACGAGAAAGACAGCAACTTGGCCCAGCTCTGAAATTTTTATGTGTGTTTTCCGGAGAAAAGCCTTAATTAATTAAAAAAAAATTTTTTAATTTTCTCCGAAGTGTCTCGCCCTCAAATGTGACAGTTTTTCTGTGCAAAAGAGGTCTCATCTTCCTCGCTGTTCATTCTTCTGCAATCCGAAGGAAAACAGGAGCTTTCAGATAAGTAGCCTTATTTTCTCTAAACTAAATCAAATATATATTATTGAAGTGTCTTCAAATTAATTTATTTATTCTGGTTGTAGGCCTCTGACATTAAATAATAGTTAGAAATTGCTTTATATCATATGCTTGTTTTTCCTGTAACCTGTAGTGACGCTATCCTTATCAGTAGACGCCGTCTGTTAGCACTCCCCATCTGGGCCCCTTTGAGGAATTTCTCGAGAAGGAGAAAGGGAATCTTGGGCATCCATGAATGTACTGTTTTCGATTGCAATTTTTTCTTTCAGTTCGCACATAAAGAAAATAAGAAGATTAATTTATATTTCCTTGAATACATCTCTTAGAGTTATGAGCATATACTAATAAAGTGTGCCTCAACTTGTTAAACTAGTACAAATATATAGTAAACTATGATGGTAAAATTATTAAATAAAATAATGATTAAAAAAATAATTTACCAAAAAAAATTCTGATATTTATTTATTTAATTTTGCTGATATGCTCTCGCACTGTGTATGGTTTTAGGATCTTGTCTGATGTTGTTTGAAAAAAAAAGCATGAATATACTTGGATACCGCAATACCATATGTTACCTTACTTAATATATACTTTTGTTTGGACACAATCGTATTTAGGACATTTCCTTACTTCCTAATATTTTACAGCTGATTTAACTTTTCTTAGCAATGTTAATAATGCTAGAAATTTTTCTAATTATTAATGATTTTTCCCTTTCATTTTTTCCCTCTCCATTACTTTTGGGCCATTTATTTTTAATTTTATTTTGTCCCATATTTTTTTCCTGGCCTTTAGAACTCGTATAAAGTTCCTTTTTACGCTCCTCTGAAATAAGAAATTGCCCATTTTCTATATACCTTTCCTTCGCACCCTAGCTTGATTTTTCGCCCATCGGTGCAGAAAGACTTAGCGGGTGCAAAACAAGACATCTGTCTTCTTTGTCTGTCTGTCTGTCAGTAGTGTAACGTTTCGCTAGTGATGAGATATCTGTATTAAAATTTTGATTTAAAGTAATCCCTGCTGTGATTATTTCTTTTTTAACCTGCACGTTGTAACCCAGAGAGTTGCAACACCCTGGCTTAAACCCTGTACCTTCCAAATATGCATTGAGTGTGCTTTCAGTTACACCTTAAAGCCATACATAATTCCCCTTTTAAAAGGCGACTGGGGATTAAGAGATCCAATCGCTAAATTCTGGTGGTGATGAATTATGATTTAAGTGAAATAGTTTCAGCTCATTTTCAAAAAGCCCCATACAGCTAACCGAGACCACATGGTCCAATGAGACATTTCGGCTACAAACCTTCTGATAGTAAATGGACAAGCTTGTTTCTAGGAAAAGTTTCTTCTAGCCTCATTTATCATTATATATAATAACCCCATTATACTCAGAAATACTAGTCAAAAGGTAGTTGTCATAAAACCTTTCACCGTGTTGATAATTCTCATTTAATCTGGAAATATATACACGAACCCCATCTAAGATGATCATTGACAATTCCAGGAGATTTTGATTTTCTGACTAGGTAGTTAATTCAATATTATTTTTTCTTTTTTTATCACAAAGGCCCTTAGCCCAGAAGGGCTATTAATTTCATTTTGGCATTTTGCGTCGATTCACTTTTCAAGCTGTTCTCACCAAATGTTATAGCCCTGTATTAAGAAATTAAATGATGAAGAATCTGCATAAGTGTATGTATGTTTCTCGCGCTGTTATGAAACAAATGTACCTACGTCCATCAAATTTTGAGTAGTATAATCGTCCACCGAATATGGAAATCCATCTGAAAGCCCTAATTTGGAATTTGCCTTCTTATCGATTTCATATTCTTCTAAACTTTAACAAATTTTTTGTTAACAAACTCAACGATTTCAAAGCGAGGAGTGGCAACACTATACGGGGGGAACATTTTTATCTCCAGCGCACGAGACTGTGTATTGGAAATTCTAAAAATATGCCTATTTTAAAATTATTTTGCAATATTGCTGTTAAAGTGAATTTTATTGTTCAAGTGCGAAGAACACGGCGTGTAATAAATAAAGGTAACACACAAAACGTTAAAAAAGTCCCTTTGGGCGTAATGTAAAATCTGAAAGCTTTCAGATTTTTTTTGTTGTTGTTATTATTTAAATAGTTATTTACTAGAGGAAAGTACAGCTTTCCTAACAGAAATGTGTAAATTTGCATAAAATATTCTGGTGCACTGATAAATTAAAAGGATACACAATGCTATTAAATATATTGCTATTGTTGCTTACGTTCACTTGTCTGAGGAAGTAAGCCCAAGCCCACGAAATTCCTCATGTCAAGAAGCGTAAGATTATGCCTGTCGTTGGCAACAGCCTTGAGCACCTGACAGTGCGATTTGGCTCAGTTCCGTCCGCAATTTTTCTGGAAAGCACCAGGGAGGGACGCGTCCGAGAGTCTCCCACCCCTCTCCCCTTTCACCAAACCAGACGAGAGGACTTTCGGCTCTCCAGATATTTAAAGTGCCGCCATGCCGCACCGACACTATAAATTTACAAACATCCATGCCTTCTCCGGGATTCGAACACGAGCCCTCCGGCACGGCAGTCAGCGACGTTAACCACTATACCACTTGAGCGGCGCTATTAAATATAACATCATGTGATAACTGAGGAGTGAAATGTATGCTGCTGAAACATAAAACAGTAAATTCATAACGAAAATGTGAGACAAAATGCTTGGGCAAGAATAATTATCTGAAGATACTTGTTGCTGCCTTTAATTGTAATTGCGCCAAACTTGGCGATCTTGCACTTAAAATTGAACGCCGCAACTAGGCGGGAAAAGAGTGATTTCGTTCGTCTTCAAGCACCAAGTCGCGTCGGTGTCAATTGTCGAGAACATCGGTTCTAAGTTATGTATCGTATATATTTTTTAATAAAACTACTAAAAGACATTATCGCCTTATGCAGTCCACTTTAGACACACAAACATTTTTTGGTCCGTCGAGCCGGAGCTTGGAATTGGCTCGCGAAAATTTGGTGTAATTTCGTTTTTGTTAAGCATTCTTTGTCTCGTTGGATGTGGATGAACTTTCGTGTTGTTGAGAATTCTTTGTCGCTTTGGATATGGTTATATAATGATCACCTCGTTGTTACCCTGAAGGAAATGGGTAAGTGAACTTTGATTCTACTATTTTCAGTTGAGAAGTGTATTAATTTAAGCTTCAAATTATTGAATTTGTTTAGTTTATATCGCTTTAAATTTCGAACTGTCTGAAAAATTGTTTTATTTCACTATTCAATATGGAAATAGAGAAAATAAAGAAAAAAAGATCATCTTTGCGAACTATTACTACGAAGTTATTGGATAAACTTCAAATCGAAACTGAAAATTCAAATCCAAGCAGTAAGGTTATTGAAGTATTAGTTGCTCAGTTAGTGGTTAAAGAGTAGGCCTTATATTTAGTAGGTAGCGAAATAGAAAAAATTATTGGGATTGACGATTTGGAAGATGAAATTAATAGAACAGAACAGTATAAAGAAAGAATAATTCTTTTGAAAACGCGAGCGCATAGACTGTTAAGAACTTCTGTAAGACAGCAACCAGTAATCGAAAGTCAGAATTATTCAACTATTAAGGATACTGGAAGTAGAGTTAAATTAACCGGATATACCTTTGCCAACATTTTCTGGCCAATATGAGGATTGGAATAATTTTAAAATTCAGTTTAATAGCATAATTTCTAACAATTCTCACTTATCGGAAGTTGAAAAGCTTTATTATTTGAAATCGTCCCTACGAGGTGTAGCAAAACAGATTGAAACAGAAAACGAATCCTTTCAATCATTATATAAAGCATTAGAAATTCGCTTTGAAAGTAAACGCTTAATTGTTGACAGATATATTAACTCCATTATAAACATGGAAAAAATAAATCATGAATCAGCTGTTGAGCTTAGAAAATTACTGGATAATGTTTCTCGAAATATTAGAGCTCTTAAACACTGGAGCATTGAAAGGCATACATTTTCGGATCTCATACTGATAAATTTAATTCTCCCTAAATTAGATAAGGAAACTCGTAAATTATTCGAAATAAGTTTGAACACTACTGAACCTCCTAATTGGGCAGACTTTATCGCATTTCTTCAAAAAAGGTGTCAGGTTCTCGAAAACACAAATAAAATTACCAATTTAAATTCCAGGTCTCTCACTCCAAATGCCAAGGCAAAGGGATTTCTAGTTAATTGAAAACGAACTTCGACCAATAATTGTAAATTATGTAAATCGACGCATCAAATTATATGTGTGATGAATTTAAAAATTTAGCAGTGAATAAGCGTTTTGAGACAGTAAAAAATTTTGTCTTTGTAATAATTGCCTTAAACCATCGCATAAAGTGACAGAATGTAAATCAAGCAGTTCGTGTAGTTTATGCAATTCGCGGCATCATAGCCTGTTGCATTTTCCTTAGCGTAAAACATCTGCCGTCGAAGCGCAAAGAGAAATTAAGAAGGATTCCCCCTGGCAATATCCCCCAACCGGAAGTAGCTTCTCAGTTGTCCTCGCTCACCGCCTCCTAAGCCCGAAAGAATTTCGAAACTGTTTTGTTGGCGACAGCTATAATTTACGTACGAAACACAGACGGTGAACTTTGCCCTTGCAGAGCAATCATTGATAGCGGTTCGATATGTAACTTCATGAGTGTTGAATGTTCAACCAGACTTCGCTTAGATCGTGAAAAAATTAACCTTTCGGTTTCTTGCTTAAATGATAGAACCTTCAATATAAAGCAAAAACTTAATGCCACTATCCTTAATAAAGAAGGAGAATATTATACAGACATAGAATTTTTAATAGTGCCTAAAATAACTAGTATTGCTCCAACTCATAAATTGGATATTATATCCTTAGGAAATCTGAATTCTCTTCAACTTGCTGATTCTGAATTTTACAGGCCTCGAAAGATTGATCTGCTTATAGGTGCTGAAGTCTTTTTTGATTTATTAAAATGCGAAAAAATTGCGCTGAAAAACTCTGGACTTATACTTCAAAACTCAGTATTTGGCTATATTATCAGCGGAAAAACTGGTAGCAGTTCGAAACAAGAAGATTCACCATATTGTGGGTTATTCCAAGAATTAGAGGATTTGAATCAAAGCATAAAGAATTTTGGGGAAATTGAAAGGATAGACGAAGATAAACCTGTGAAGAGTCCCGAAGAATTATTATGCGAAAATCATTTCTTAAGAACACATTATAGAGATGAAACTGGAAGGTATGTTGTCCAGATGTCTATGAAGAGTGAAGGAGATTTATGTCTAGGAGATTCGAAGGATATAGTATTAAGGAGATTAAATTCATTATGGAGCAAACTGCTGAAGGAACCAAAATTACTATCCTTGTATCAAGATTTTCTAAAGGAATACGAAACTTTAGGCCATATGAAAGAAGTATACGAAGATGTAAATTTAGAACCATCATATTATATTCCGCATCATGGAATATATCGTCCAGACAAAAGTTCGACGAAACTGAGAGTCGTATTCGCCGCTTCTGCGAAGACATCAACTGGTACATCTTTAAATGAGCAGTTATTGAATGGAGGTATAGTGGTGGAAGATTTGTTTCCCATCATGATAAGGTTCAGGAAACATACTTTCGCATTCATTGCTGATATAGAAAAAATGTATCGACAAATTTTCATAGATCCAAGCCAGAGAAAACTTCAACAAATTCTTTGGAAAAAAAATTCCCAGGAAGAAATCAAGACATATTAGCTGAATACCGTTACATATGGCACAACTAGTGCCCCTTTTCTTGCTACTAGAGCTCTACGCCAATTAGCTGAAGATGAAGGAAAGGAATTTCCATTAGCCGTTTCAGTCAAACTTCAAGACTTTTATATGGATGATGTTCTGTCAGGTGCAGAAGATTTAGAAAAAGCTAAAGAACTACAAGACCAGTTAGTGAATCTTTTAAGCCGAGGAGGCATGAAGCTTAATAAATGGTTCGCTAATCACAGGGAATTACTGATTAGTGTTGATACTAAAGCTGAAGATTATTCGTTCTCCAATGAAATGAAAAATGAAACGAAGGTGTTAGGTATTTTATGGAATCCAGATTCAGATTCTTTCACATTCAACGTAACTACAAAATCTCATGATTACTATACTAAGAGACGGATTTTATCAGATATTGCTCGAATATTTGATCCACTCGGTTTAATTGGACCAGTTATTACGAAAGCCAAAATTTTTATGCAGAAGCTTTGGCTTCTAAAAATTGGCTGGAATGATATGCTTCCCGAAAAGGAATCTCGTGAGTGGAAGAATTTCATTACATCGATGCCTAAAATTAATGCTGTAATTATTAATCGAAAAATTTTGCCTAGCAACACTGCTAAAATTGAATTGCATGGATTTTCTGATGCATCAGAATTGGCTTATGGAGCATGCATTTATGTGAAATGTGTATCGCAGACGGGCTCCAGTTCAGTAGTTCTTTTGTGTAGTAAATCGAGAGTCGCGCCGTTAAAATCAGTTTCTATCCAAAGACTTGAATTGTGTGGTGCAGTGTTACTATCGCAGTTAATGAATAAAGTGCTAAAGGCACTTAAATTGAATTTAGACAAGATATACATGTGGTGTGACTCGTCTATAACCCTTGTATGGATTCGGAATTCTCCCCATGTGTTAAGGACGTTTGTAGCTAACCGAGTTGCCAAAATTCAGCAACTTACATTTGAGTTTCAATGGAGATATGTGAAATCAGAAGAAAATCCAGCTGACTTGATTTCAAGAGGTGTTAACACAGATCAAATTGAACATCTTAAATTTTGGTGGAATGGACCTTCATTTTTAAGAACAGAAGCAGTTGATTTGTATATGACTGTGCCTCAGTCAGATTTAGATGAGATTCACCGCAAAGAACTAAAGCAGCTATCCAATCAAACTTCTTCAGTGAAAATTGACTCTCAACTTGACTTTAATTCAACTCATTTGCAAAACTTTTTAGTTGAACCATTAATTAATGATCTGTTTTATAATGTTCTAAATATTACAAATAACTATACTAAATTATTGCATATTGTAAGTTATATTTTCAGGTTCATTTATAACTGTCGAAACCAAGAAAAAAGACTGGAAATTTTATCAGTAGAGGAAGTCAATGGGGCTCAGTTGTATCTGGTTAAGGTAACTCAAAATGAAATATTTTTGGGGGATATTAAAAACCTGAAAGGGACATCTCAGGTTACAGGTAAAAGTTGTTTGAAATCATTGAATCCATTTCTTGATGAGAATCAGTTGTTAAGAGTAGGGGGACGTTTGCAAAATGCTAATTTAAATTTCACGCAAAAGCATCCCATTATTCTGCCAGCTAATCATCAGTTCACGAAATTAGTAATGGAACATTACCATAAAAAATATCTGCATGTAAGTCCACAAGCATTGCTGAATTGTGTCAGACAAAGGTTTTGGCCTCTAAGAGGTCGGAAACTGGCACGACAAATTGTGCACAGTTGTGTAGTTTGTAGAAGGGCTAAACCAATTTTGGTTGAGCAAATAATGGGACATCTTCCTTGGGAGCGGGTGAGAATAAGTGCACCTTTTAATTGCACAGGAATCGATTTTTGTTGCCCATTTTATATAAAGTATAAACATCAACGAAAGGGACAATTTCAAAAAAATAATGTTAAAATTAATTCTGTAGTTTTGATAAAGGAGGATCATTTGCCCATTAATAAACGGTGCCTTGGTCGTATTGTAGAGGTTTTCCCTGGAACTGATGGTAATATAAGAGTAGTCACTATTCGAACTTCAAATGGTTTGTTGAAACGACCAGTAACAAAATTGTCTATTTTATTGTAAACAGTTGAATTCTTGTGAACGTAAAAATAGTGTAACATTTTATATTTTTGTATTACTTAGCATGAATTTAGTATATGTAGTTGATTGTAATGTCATCATCATAGATGTTTATTGCTGTGTTTTACAACCAATACGGAATATTTTGTATTTTTAAAGTAAGTATTTATTGTTATAAGTGAGTTGATATTTTGTTGTATATTATTTGTTCAATGAAATCATTCAACGGGGGCAGAATGTTGCTGCCTTTAATTGTAATTGCGCCAAACTTGGCGATCTTGCACTTAAAATTGAACGCCGCCAACTAGGCGGGAAAAGAGTGATTTCGTTCGTCTTCAGGCACCAAGTCGCGTCGGTGTCAATTGTCGAGAACATCGGTTCTAAGCTATGTATCGTATATATTATTGTTGAGTTTTAATAAAACTACTAAAAGACATTATCGCCTTACACAGTCCACTTTAGACACACAAACAATACTGCTAGGTAAAAAAGCTTGGGACATAGTGGCGGAGAAAGGGGGATATTCCTTGTTTCTAGGTGCAACATACAGAAGTGCCAAACCGATGATCAACATTGCATTTTGGCAGAAAGGACGGTGCACGAAATCTTCAACATCCCCCAGGCTAAGAAAATCCTAGATACGCGTTTGCTCAGATGAATTTTAAAACTTATATTCAACGTAATCCATGACACTAAAATAAATCATAAACTAAATTAATAACCTAAACAAAATTAACCCTATAAGATTAAAACTGAAAGCTAAGTAGAAAAAGACAAACAAAAAACTTTTGAAAACAAAATCCTTTGGGGAAGTTACTGTATTTATCCCTCTATAAGACACACAAAAAATGTGCTAATTGAATCAATAAAACTTCTAAGAAACTGGAGAGAATGTAAAAAAAATTATTAGGGGGGAAAGCAAAATAAATTTCAGTTGTAAAAAATTAGAGCTATTACATGCAATTATCAGGTACGTGAAAACCGGATGTAAAATATTTATGTGTGTAACTCAAATGCACAAATTTAATCAAATGGCGGACAAATTATTCTTTATTTTACCTGAGGAACGAAAAAAGCAACTTCATATGGCACTAGCAACTACAGTTCAGAATTAATCAGTTAAATAATTTCACCATGCAATAAATCTAATTTTTTTAATGTAGTTTGATCCTGCTTCTGTATAAACTGCATTCATAAACTGATACAGCTTTGATTGAATAGAAAGAATAATAACTAGTACTAACATTTTTAAAATGGCACAAATACTTAACAGTGTGATGTCCTATAAATTACTGCATATACGTTAATACAACAAGTTTACATACAAAAATATTATTTTTGAAAGTAGATTTAAATAATCAATGATTCAGCAACCGCCAAAATGCAGAAAAAGCAGTACCGCATAACAATTAAGAGTTTTAAACTTTCAGAAGGCATAATAACCTAATATAATGTGGAAAACTTGAGATTACAAAAGAAAATAAGATTAAACTCTAAAATTATGTCATGTTTATATACACTTTGTGTACATTGGTCTCAAACACTTCTACGTTTACATCGACAAACATTAAAGAATCACTCCGCCTATAAATGACGTCATATTCAAGTCAAACATAATTGGCCAGCATCAGAAGGGTACAGAGCGGGGTCTAGCTTCTCGTTTGATTTTTAGTCCGTCGGTGCAGAAAGACTTAGCGAATGCAAAACAAGACATCTATCTTCTTTGTCTGTCTGTATCAGAGATGACTCACAATCTGAGCTATAATCCGCACATCTGGTATTCTCTCTTGGTAAATTACAGGATCTGAAACATAATACAGTGTTGTTTGGATTGCGCGTTGTCATCAGCTATGCAGAATCATGTGCTTCTCAAAGAAGCTCAGGAAAGGAGGTTCAAGGAAGGTTTGTTTACATTCGTATCTTAGTTTTGCTTGCGCTGTGATTACAGGCAACAACTCAACGCGCTGTGATTAGAGGCAAAATTTCATTTTAAGGCTTAAATGCAATAAATTCCTAATTATTAAGCAACCAATCACAAGAGGCACAATAAATATATAACAAAACATTAGATCAAATGTATTATTTTAAAAGATGTTCCAGCGCTAGTTTTGCTTAAATCGGTAATTTTTGCAGCAAAATGCAGTAACATTTGGCAATACTTATGCATAAACAATTAGTTTGATGTATTTTCCAATTACGTAATAAAATATAATATAAAATAAGTGTGCTTAAGCTAAGACTTTTATAATAAATTCCTTTATTCAAATTCATTCATACAATATACCTAAGAATAGAATAATAGATAATAAATAACCTAATAATATGCTCTGCATTTTAATTCATATACGATGGTTTCCCGAAATTAAGGAAAAATTACAAAAATAGCGATGATTCGTTCAAAAATAAGCCAATCCATACAAAATTTGAATATGTTGTGAAGTAAAAGTTGCTGAGAAAATCTTTGAAGTACGAAAATTAGTGGCGCTGCAATTGGAATACGCCATCTGCGAAGAGCATAAAATTGTATGTTTGAGAGCAAGCCTGTAAATTCGTTGTGATACTGAGAAAATATATCTAGGATAGCAGATTTGTGACAATAACCTCCAGGCATCATTTGCCCGAAGAACTGCGATGGAGAGTTATTGGGAGACTAGAGGCAGGACAAAGTCTGACAGAAATGGCCAGATGGTTAAATATGAAACCTTCTGTGGTCCCTACACTTTAATAGTAATTTCTGATCAAAGATTCGGCACAATCGCTACGACGAGTGTTGATGACTACTATTTGCTGTTATGCGCACGAAGGAATAGAACCGTAACTCCGACTCAACTTAGATGTTCCATGCTGCAGCCACCAGAAGGTTGGTGCCAATGTCAACCGTGCGTAGAATGCTGAACGAAGAAGGTCTGTGCGTGAGGCGATCAGCCATCTGCTTGCCTTCAAGTTACGTCATAAAAAGGAACGTTTGCACGTCAGCATGTCCACTGGAGAGCTGATCAATGAAGAGCTGTTCTCTTTAACAGATGAATCCAGGTTTAGCCTTCAAACCCATAATAGGGGTTATTTGATTTGGAGAGAAACTGGAACCCGTCATGAAACATCCGAGAAAGAGATGCATACGGAGGAAGCAGTGTCTATGTTTGGGCGGTATCTCTTTGGGTGGACGAAAGGGCCTCAATGTCGTTCCATGTGGAACTGAAAATGCTCAGGCCTATAGAGATGACATCCTTAGCCCTTATGTGCACCCTTACGCCGGGGCAATAGGTGATGATTTCCTGCTACAGGACAAGGTACAAATCTAAACCGTACAGAGCTCTCATCGTAGATGATAATCTTCAGCAGCAAATACTTCAGAGCATGGAATGACTAGCTCGATCACTGGCCTGAATCCTATTGAGCATGTTTTGGGTGCTTTGGGAAGACATAGCTTCTCTCAATCCTCCTCTTCAGACCCTTGCAACAGCAATGGCTATCATTTTCTACGAAACTGATAGATAACACAATTGGATAGCATAACACATTGCTGTATGTGCTATAGGAAAACTAATACTCCGTACTGAAAGTAATTTTCCAATACCAAATTGACACATCCAATTTATTCATTTTATACATATGCTAATTTCTATAACACCATAATTATCTGATAATTTCTTTTAATGCTATTTTATACCTTATTATGCGTTGTACACTGAGGGTCAATTTCATTAAATTTTACATGTAACTTTTTAGTAATTGTGATTTTTTCCTTAACTAATGATAACTAGTATATTATGATATTGTCATATAAGGAGAAATTGCCGCCCAGTAGGTATAGTAGTTAGTAACCCTAACTGCTGTAGCCATGGGCTCGGGTTAAAATCGCAGAAGCATGGGTGCAACTGCCTGTCCCTTCACAGGAGGCATCGGTAGCCACCTATTAGGTGCTTCCAGAATGAAATGGCTACCACATCAGAAGTAAGCCACCGTCCTCGTGCGGTCAAGGGATGCTGCCATGACGTAATAATACAATAGATGACGCAACGGGGGGACGCCGTTGATGTGCCGTCTCCGTCACCTTGGATCACGTGACAACCGGAAGTCTTAGATTTCCCCGGAAGGGACGCCTAGGAATGACATCATCAAAGTTTCTTTTTTATTCTGTGGTAATGATTTCATATTTTCAAAGTTTTTATTTTTTGTGGGAACGACAATTTTTTTCGGTTTTGTGGCAACGATTTCATGAACCACGTGTTTAGAATGACCACTTTGAATTCATTATTTTAAATACGGGATTAATTGCTTTTAATTATTTACCCTTTTTAATTATTTTATGCGTGATTACTTTTAATTATGTTTAATTATTAATCACCATTTTTAATAATTTAGTGCGTCATTAATTTTAATTATTAGCTTTAATTAACTTTTAGTGAATTTAATATCATTTCACGTTGGCCTCGCCACAAGGCCAGCTTTCGTCACTATCACCTTGATATTTCACCTTGTCCACCCTCTTTGTCCATTTGACCTTGCACAGAGGAAACCACAATAATGTCACTGAACTGAAAGATTGCGCATGCGCCAACCTGCTTTGACATGAAAACAGCACTTTTAGCTTTCTAATCCATTACATCATTCTTTGCTGCTTTAAATGCAAGATTTTCCCACGGTTTAAATTTTTTTTATTATTAGGACATTTTTCATTGTTTCCCTTTTTTTCTTCTCGTTCTTACTAGATTAAATTTATACGTTTTGCTTTTGCAAATGTAAACTTTACTGTCGCAAATTAATGCTTCCACAAATTTATTTCCGTAGAAGAAAAATTTATTTTTACATTTCTTTTTTCTTTTTACATTTCCTTTCACTTTTTGCTAAAGTTTATTTTCCAAATTTATTCCTTTTCATATTTTTACTTAATTTTTTTTAGGTTTAACTTTTTTTCTTTGGTTTTTACAAAAGTAATATTTATTTTTACATTTTTTTTTTCCTTTTTGCTTTTTATTTTAAAGAAGTTGTTACTACATTTTTCATTTTGTTTTAAAAAAATTATGTTTATTTTTATATTTTTTTTCACTTCACTGTTTTTACAAATGTCATTTTTGTTTTTTTTTTTATTTTTTTATCCTTATGTATTTTACTTCGAAAAGTAAATTTAAATTTTTTCTTTTCACATTTTTTTGTTTTGATCAATGTAAATTTTTTCTATTCTTTAAAATTTTTTCTTGTTACATTTTTATTTTACTCTTAATTCCTTTCCCTTGTTTTAAATACTTATTGATGTTACATCTCCATTTCCCTCGGGAAGCCTTCATAGATGATATTTTCTGGAGCTTTAAAGAATATTCTTCTGTACAATTTAACTGAATATTACATTTCTTACTTTTTATACTGCTAAATAAGAGCTACTCAGAACTTTTCCTTCTAATGTATTGTATTAATTAGTAATGACTGTACAAACTTTTTGAAATGCTATACAAAACTTCGCGGATTCTCTTTTACACCTCGTATTTTTATTCAAAGGATTCATTAAACTATGCCTGACAAATGTAAATTTTACATTTTCCATTTACACATTTCCTCTTATATTTAATTTTTACTCTGAGTTTAAAATATATTCATGTTGCATTTCTGATTCCTTTTCTCTAAAAATATACACAGACTTACACAAGTTTCTTTACTGTAGGGCCTACTGACTTTGAACAACTAAGGAGTAATAAAATCTCATGTTATAAAGTTCACTCAAACCAATACATGGGTCATTTCTAGCCAGTTTATTTCAAACATGTATAAAAATACTGAATTTCTAACTATTCTGTACCCTATTTTAGTTTCAGAAGTATGTCATTTTATTATTAGTTTACGCTATAGACATTTACATGAATATACTCAAAACACTCCTTTTTATTCAGCAGAAGGATTCCCTTATATTACTAATATAGATTAACTCTTCGAAACTCTTTACAAAAATATCTTGGATTTTATTATGCACATCCTACCTAAAACATAATAAACATTTTCTAAACCTTCATTTTTTTCATGTGAAAACAACACTTGGATTCTCAACAAAATATCACCCATCTACCACAGAACCTCATAAACTCTACTTTATCAGAACTTACCACAGCCTTGACTTTCTTACGGTGCACGAAATAGCATTATTTTTAACTATAATACACATACAATTAATGAAACTTTGTCGTTTTTTTTCTCAACTTGAAATATAAAAATTTCTTAACTTGGAAAAATTTTTTCAACCAGTAAATATGATCATTATTTTTTCCTTAGTCTCATAGCTTTTTAAGATATTCATTGCAACTTAACTAAAAGATATCCATATTTCACATTGACAATAATTTATTTAGCACCAAACTCTTGCAGCCTTTTGAGAAAGAAATTTAATTTATCATACCTGGCATATAAACTCCTACGTAGTTATGTAACATTACACGAAATATTGAGTACAGTTCCAAATAATGACCCAACATAGTAATTAAAAGATTTAACACAGTCATTTTAAGTTAGAAATTTCAAATTCACAATAATTTTTTAACACTGAGCTCTTGTATCTCTTTGAAAACACTTAACTTCTTATGGATAATAAATAAAATTAGGCATAAGCATCATGCATAACATATAATATTGGTATGAATTCCAAATAATAATCCAACTTAACTTAAAAGGTTTAGTACAGTTTAAGTTAGGTACGCATTTCAGATTGACATTGCTTAATAATGAACTCTTACAGCTTTTTTTAACATTTAACTTATCATAGATAGCAAATAAAATTACGCACAAATATCGTACATAATAGGTAATATTGATTGAAACTCTATATAATAATCTAACACAGTCAGCAACTTTAAAAATTTTAACGCATTTTAGCATGACTTAAGATAAGAAAGACTACACTTTAAAAAAAAAAACTATTTAAAAAAAAAAAAAAAAAGCATTATTTTATTTAAACATTGGAGCCACGCAATTCTGCTTATATATATAACATTTTATTTACCATGAGCATCACACAAAATAAGTAAATAAAATACATTTCACAAAGTACGAAACATATTTCTCTTTTAACCAGCTGTATTCTTAAGAAAAAAGGATGAAGAAAATACACAGTGCTGGGAACCGTTCGGTGTTAGTGTTCCTCATTTCCACCACACATTGATCAAAATATATGTATACTTTAAAATAAGTTAAAAAAGATTCAAATGCAAGTATTCAAGCAAGAATGCTTCACAAATTAGATAAAAGATAAGAACACAATGAACTTAAGTGATAAATACAGAAAAGCATGCAAACGACCAAGAACCTTAACTAGTTTCATGAACAGGCCTTGGAAAATAATATTGTTGCGAAAAATTCGGCGGTTGTGCCTGTATGTAAGCTTTCCGGCATAGCACTAGAGTTGCCATAAAATAATGTATGGTAGGGTTTGCCAGATTGGCGACTTTATCGCCCATTTGGCGACATCCCATGGTCCAATCGGGAAGCTTCTAGAATAACTTCCTGTCGAGATATCTCTCGAAACCTGTGGAACCTAAGGAAAAGCTATATAAACCCTTGCGTTTCTGAAAGCCGGCAGTGTGATTAGTTGTGAGAAGTGTGAGAATAGCTGCTTACTGTGAGTGCTAAGCCACGCGAGAGTTTTGATGAACGGAAAGCGATCGAGATAGTGCTTTGCCGTGAAGCTACCTTTACAGTATAGCTTGACAGTGTACTGGTGATTGTTCCCCGGTGTTTATTAGAAGTTTAGTGTTGCCGTGAAGCTACCTTTACAGTTACAGCCTGAAGCTGTGTTGCTGATTGCTTCAGCGTATTTATTGTAGATTTTCGACGCTTTTAAAGGTAATTTTGGAACTGTGCTGTAAATAGTGATTCTTGTAAATAAATGGTGCTTTTTATTGTTCTGCATCGTGTTTTCATCCGATACTCTCAAATCCACAAACCCGTATAACGCAACAGTATTTTAAATTTTATTTTGTCTGCAGTACATTTACTAATACTACAATAACCCGTTTTGATGGTTGTATTCTGCATTTAGGTATAAGTTGATAAATCAGAGTGTTTTTGTGTTTTGATGCTTCAGATTCAGAAATATTACAACTTCAGAAGTAATAAAACTCAAACGCAAAAAGATTAGAATGACAAGAGAGTATATCGTAAGTAAGCGAACGTGATAAATGACTTTTTTTTGCTGATTATCATGAATCCACAGATAGGTAGCAAAATTTTAATGCACTGTATATGAACTATGATTTTTTTCAAATTTACAAATTTACATCAAATTACAAATTAATAATTAAACATAATTAAAAGTAATCATGCATAAAATAATTAAAAAGGGTAAATAATTAAAAGCAATTAATCCCGAATTTAAAATAATGAATTAAAAGCGGTCATTCTAAACACATGGTTCATGAAATCGTTGCCACAAAACCGAAAAAAATTGTCGTTGCCACAAAAAATAAAAACTTTGAAAATATAAAATCATTACCACAGAATGCAAAAGAAACTTTGATGACGTCATTCCTAGGCGTCACTTCTGGGGAAATCCAAGACTTTCGGTTGTTACGTGATCCAAGGTGGCGGAGGCGGCACATCAAAGGCGTCCCCCGTTGCGTCATCTATTGTTCTATCACGTCATGGCAGCATCCCTTGACCGCACGAGCATGGTGGCTTACTCCTCACATCCGGTCCCTGTAGTGGCACAAGGCTGTTGTCTATTATATAAAGCGATCGTCCATTTAAAAAAATAAGATATTAATCTTGACGAATAAGTTAATAAAAATATCCATAAGTGTTCTATCTGCTTAAAATAAAAGTAGTATTAGAATTTCAAGTCACTACTGAAACGTAAATTATAGGTAAATAATATACGTAAAATGAACAGTCAGATGAAAATGACGCATATAATGAAATTTTACATTTACACTCAATGTCCATAAATTAAGGATAATGCAAAATCAGGCGAAGGAAGAGTTAGAAGCAAAACAAATTTGACTTATTTCTAAAGCTTATTTATTAAACAAAAGATAAAGAGCAAAAAAAAAGATGCTATATGTTTGATATTATTAAAAAAATTAGCGATTTTTTCTCCCTGGAGCAAATTACAAAAAAAAAACCTATTTACAAAATACCAATATTACATGGTTGGTATGATTGTTAGTACTTATATGCCTCCCAGACGATGCAATACAGTCCGTACAACGCCTAGACACGCTGAGTATCAAATTATCAATCTGATCTTGGGGGATATTACACTACTCAAAAAGCAGTGTTCTCCGAAGTTCCGGTAGACATGTAGGAGGAGGTTGACGGGCTGCAGCTCGTCGGCCAAGCATGTCCCACACGTGCTCTACTGGATTCAAGTCCGGTGAGAATGCTGGCGAGTCCATACGGGCGCTATTCCCCGATTGAAGGCATTCGCTTACGATGTTTGCACGGTGAGGATGGGCGTTGTCATCCATAAACACAAATTGTGCGCCCATGGCTCCCCGAAACAAACGTACATGTTGTTCCAGAATGACGTCCCGATAGATTTGGCTTGTCATGGTTCCAACTTGAACATGCAGGTCAGTTCTGGAACCTAGAATAATTCCACCCCAAACGAGCACTTCTGCACCACCGTAACGGTGTCGTTCAATGATGTTTTCTTGGTGGTAATGGGTACCCGGAGCTCTCCACATGAAAGTCCGGCGAGAATCAGACTGCAAGCTAAACCTGGACTCGTCGGAAAACATCACACAAGCCCACTGTTGCGGTGTCCACAATGCATGCTCTCTACTCCAGGCTAACGAAAGGCGACAGTGAGTTGCAGTAAGTGGAACGCATCTGACAGGTCTACGAACATATAGACCAATCTGCCATAAGCGTCTGTACACGGTCTGCCTTGAAATTGTTTTATCAGTGGCTGAAGAGAGCTGACGAGACAGGTCTGAGGCTGTGCTCTGCCTGTTTCTTTTGGCAGTAACTGCCAAATACCGGTCCTCATTCGGCGTTGTAACTCTGGGGCGACCTGTGCTGTAACGTCTACTCACATTACCATCATCTTGGAATTGTTGCCAAAGCCTGGAGATGACACTCTGGGCAATTCCAAGTTCGTCTGATACTTCCAGTTGGGTACGCCCACATTCCAGACGGCCGATAATTCTACCACGTAAAAAATCATCCAAATGCGTCCTTTGTGTCATAACTATTCGGTTATTGCACTGAAATGCTTATAAAGCGCCTGCGAACAATTTTACTTCTTTGCCTGTATTCCTTATATATCACTCTCGTCACTGTGACTTACCATCGGTGTCATCTGGTTACTTCCTGAAATTTGCATATGATTCTTGAAGATGAGTGTAGTGATTTTACAGGTGATATATTTATTTTAGAGTTCGATTTCCGCATGACTCCGAATTATCCTTAATTTTTGGACATGAGTGTAGATTGTTTATCTTCTGCCTCAAACTTTTTAAGGTTTGTTATTGTAGCTGATGCTAAGCCCACGAAATTCCTCTTGGCAACAAGCGTAAGTTTTACGCCTGTGGTTGGCAACAGCCTTAAGCACCATACAGGTGACAGTGGGATTTAGCTCAGTTCCAACCCCAATTTTGATACTGAGCAGCCCGGGGAGGGTGGGCCGAGTTTCTCATTCCCTACCACCAACACCTCGAGAGGACTTTCGGCTCGCCGCATAATCAGAGTACCCCCCTGTCGCACGGACACTATACATTTATAAACATCCATGCTTTCTCGGGGATTCGAACCCGGGCCCTTCGCCACGGCAGTCAGCGACGCTAACCACTATACCGGTTGGGTGGCTTTTTAAAGTTTAATTCTAGGATAATAGTCTTACTGCAAGAGAGTTTTCATGGTTTTTCTCATGTGTGACATGAATACGAGTCAGATTATCTTGAAGAAAACCTTCTGTGAAGGCACCTTTCGGTAAACGGCCTTTTGAAGATAGTCTTTGTGTGCTTTGCTATAATACAGCTAATGTCATCTAATCAAGTGTTATGAACCAGTTTCAATCATATGAATGCAACTGTTTCACAATTTTGTTGCGAACAATATATCCATATTTCTTCTCCCACCTTATCTCAAAAGACACTTTTATTTTTATTTTAGAATTCACGAAATTCCATTCATTGATTTTTCTGCATCATGTGGTCAGAGATGAAGTTACTTATTACTGGAAACTGAGTGGGTTTTTAATATTAAACATCAAAATTCTTAATATAAAACTTGTATATGTACACTGTGAACAAAAAAGGGACAGTTCTATATCCCCCGTTCTAGTGGGCCGATTGACGAAGCGTTTTCCATGTCTCGAAAGTGCGACTTAGGATATGTATTAGATTTATATACAGCATTGCTCTAATATAAATATTTTGACCAAAATCGGACTTTTTCTGAAATGACATGCCATTTTTTTTTTTTTTTTTTTTTTT
>KK112763.1:130767-155557 GCA_000611955.2 Stegodyphus mimosarum
TGAACAGAAAAGGAACAAGAAATTTTGTTTAATGTTTCAAATTAATATTTCCATATATACAATACATAAAATGCTGTGCCCAAAAAAGTAAAATAACCCAAGTCAACACGTAGCATCTTCCCAAACAGCTTTCCATTTCTTTAGCTATTTTTGTGAGTGTGACTGCAGATTTTGATTCCTCCTATAGGAATTTCAGCATTTTAACATAGCAGTGGAGCACATTCCACAATTTTCGACACTTTCGGCAACATCTCTGACTTTTTCTGCACACATACAGCACAATGTGTCTCGTTAAAGGCTTAGTGGGGCTCATTTTTACCTTTCATTTTAGGATTTTGGTACAGAGCTTATATGCAATGCCAAATTTATGCAGTTCTCTAATGCTTTTTTAAGTAAAAACTGGTTGCTGTATACACAGGGAGAGCAAAAGCACACACACACACACAAAAAAAAAAAAAAAAAAAAAAAAAAAAGGGTTGAAGTGTGCATGTCTCATATGGGAAAAGAAGAATGTGAAAAAAATAGGCAGCACTCAATGCATCACTGAAATAAACTTAAGCATCCCCAACCAAAGTTTGTTGAATCTAGTTTCGGCAATGAGTTCACACTTTTTGGTGGGGATGCGTATAGTCAGGAAGTACCGAACAAACTTATATGCTTTAATAATAAACTTAAAATAGTTTCATTTTATTATTTTAACCCTTTACAATCATATATCTACTCTGACCGCCAAAGCACTTTTACCGTTTAAGTCATATGCCTGCTCTCAGCCACGGCAGCAAAGAATCATGTTGATCTCATATTACATTAATTGTATTAAGTAGATAAGCTTCACAATATTGCATATTATGTATGACTGTTTGTTCAATGAAAATTAATTCTGAGCCTAAATCATTTATAACTTATAATGTATGTAACTATGTGAAAATGAAAAATTCTGCATTTATTTTAACGAAATTGGCTGAAGTTTTTCGTAGTTGGTTATGGTTAAAGATATGAGAACTATTCTTCCTCGGAAGGTTCTTTATAGAGAGAGCTTTCTAAGAGATATTGGTTGACATATTATTTTATTATCAAAGCTTGAATGCTATATGTCAGCTAAACCAACAGTATACGTATATAGAGGGTGTCACTGATGGTCACGTGTTTAAGATTTTTGGTGGTATGTCAGAGCAAAAGCACACTGAGTATGAAAATGAGAAGCAATTATAATCACAGATATTTATAAGAAATTCTGTACTATATTTAAAAGAATTATTCCAATAGATGACCAGCAACTGCAATGCATGCATCACAAGGACAATGGATCTAATCTACGAGATGCAGATCGGCTCTCCTGTCATTAGAATGAGCATTGCTGCTGCTGAGGAATGTGACATGCTGGGCATCTTTCAAAGTGTATGCCATGATGCATGTATTGCTGTTAATAATAGTTTATTTGAAGAATTCGTCAAATATCAAACATTTTTTGTTAAACATCCACGATTAAAGCAACATTTTGTACTCCACATTCTTTGTACTTACTATGTTTCCATAACATAATGTGTTATAAAAAGGGTAACTTATCCCATGTATTATCATAGAGTTGTGATTATTAATTTTGGCATACATACTTATACATGTACTGATGGTAGGCTAAAAAATCACTACTCGTTAAATTTGAGTTAATGATATAAGTTACATAAGATCATTAAGATGTTTTGCAATGTAGTTTAGTATTTTTTGTTTGCACTGTTAAAAATAAAAAATGAGGCATACTCATTTAAAAATGATACAGTTATTCACGCAATATAAATTCTTGATCAGCAAGTTGTTTTGCTCCTGAAAAAAATTATTTTATTTTCATCTGCATTTTAGTTATGACAGTAGTTTTTGCATTGCATTTTAAAAAATTTGTTGAAACTGTCACGAATTTATTTTCTGTTCCTGGAATGGATGTTATAAGGTATTTCTCCCGCCTTCGTGGTCAGCACACTCGACGCGTAACCGAGAGGTCCGTGGTTCGATTCTCGGCGAAGGCGTCGCTTATTTTTCATGCCTTCTGCCTCCGAAAATACCTAATGACTCTACAATGTTACATTTTAAAATTATGATACCCAAACTAGTTTCAACATTTTGCAAAAGACTTGTATTCATGCATGTGCTTATTACTTTACGGTTGCAATATCTGTTCTGCAATTTAAAATTTGTTCATTGTTTGTAATGCAAAGTGTTCATTTTAAAAGTGGACCCTTCATAAAAAATAAAGTAGTAAAAAATGGTATGTGTACATATTTATGAAACATACATTGTTTGTAAAAATCATATGAGGTTGGTTTATGGTTTATATAATTACAACAAAGCACTTGAAGGCTCTTTGCTTAAAGAAAGGGATGCCATCGTGAAGAACTTTATACAGAAACTGGCTCGTTACACATGGGAAAACACCCATGCAGCCAACTCATTTGTCTGAATCAAATCCAGGTCAAACTATGAGTATTCAATGACTTTACCACTTGGCTGCTGGTGGGCCACATTATATGTTAATATAATGCCTCAATCCAGTGCATTTGTCTACATATTTTTAGTGACACAATGAAGTTTTTTCCTATGTTATATTCTGAATTGCCGCAGTGATGTTCATTTTCAGTTCTTTTTAAGGTGCGTGTACTTTTTATGAGCCGAGTGTGTTAAACATCTTCATTAAAAATAATCTGGACTGGTAAGAAATAGAGAGTTTGATGCTCAGTCTTTAGATATAATTCTGCCTCTAAAACCTCCTTCAATATTTTCCTGGTGGAATCCACTCTGAAACATTCAGTAATGATATTCATTCTACTGCAATGAAACAGTGAATTAATAGACAGCATCTTGCAAGGTTCAGCATTTATTATTGTGTTAAAAATCACTGACTCAGTAATTTGTTGCCTTGATGTGGCACTTCAAACAATAATATTTGAAAGAATGGTAAACAAGTGCAAGTTTTTAAAGATTCATACTTGACAAATTTGGTCTCACGCATATCCATTTTGATAAGACCATTCCTCATCAGGAAATGCTGCCTAACATTAAACTCTTATAAAATAACAATCACAGATATGGAACACAGTATCACAATATTCAACACCTGCTGTGCGCAAAAGCATTCACGATTGTCGATGATAAAATAGTAGACCTATATGGTGGTTTGAAAAGCTAGCTGTCATACCATTATGATGGGTTCAAATGCTTTGTTAATATAGTGATTTTCTGGCATGTGGGCATTTAAAACGTATTGAAGCCGAAGTCCCCTTGAGAGGCTGGTGTTAGAAGAGGGTTAAGAAGACACTTAAAATTTTCTAAAGGGTTCCTAGTCGAAACTACGGTAAAATTTAGTAAATTATTCTGTCACCAGATATGTGCTAAGGCCGTGGTCTTGCTCTACTCATGCACATTCATGAAGCTGCTCCTTAGCTAAGTATATCCATGTGTGCAAATCAGCAACAGCAAAAATACTGTAATGATTTAACCACTTGGCTGCTGGTGGGCCACATTATATGTTAATATACTACCTCAATCCAGTCCATTTGTCTACATATTTTTAGTGACAAAATGAAGTTTTTTCCTGTTATATTCTGAATTGCCGCAGTTATGTTCATTTTCAATTCTTTTTAAGGTGCGTGTGCGTTTTATGAGCCGAGTTTGTGTTAAACATCTTCATAAAAAAATAATCTGGACTGTTAAGAAGTAGAGATTTTGATGCTCATAGTTTTTAGATATAATTCTGCCTTCAGACATTATTCTGTCACCAGATATGTGCTAAGGCCCGTGGTGAATGACAGCTGTTCTCTTGCTCTACTCAAGAGCATTCACGAAGCTGCTCCGTAGCTAAGTATATCCAAGTGTGCAAACCAGCAACAGCAAAAATACTGCTGTTGATGGGCCACATTATATGTTAATATAATGCCCCAATCTAGTGCATTTGTCTACCTAATTTTAGTCACAAAATGAAGTTTTTTCCTATGTTATATTCTGGCCGTGATTTTGAAAATTTCAAGACCACGGCCAACTTAAATTTGATTTTCAAGACTAGTCTTTGAAGACTTATTTTACAAAAAATGATATAATTCATAGCAGCAATATAGTCATATTATTTCATAAAAGTATATTATTATTATTAGTTTTTCCCCCCGATGATGGTGCTAAATGTTGTGAAACTAGGACAATATTTCTAATTGAAAAACCACACTCTAGAATTTTAACTTCTCCTATTAGCTCTAATAATAAATCTTACTCAACATTTATAACAGGATGCTTTGAATATTTCGTTTTGTTTCCAACGATCTAATTTCTCCTGTATGATCAAGCTTTCTGCTATAATTATTAGGTAATACAATATACAGTATGTAATGGTAATGCCACTACTTTAAAGAATAAAAACGTTTATGCAAAAGTAAAGTATTCAAGAAAGATACCTTTGTTTTGTTACTTATTTAAGTAAAGAGGGGGTATGTTTGTTGACTACTTTACTTTAGTAAGCAATCTTATGTTTTCAAATAGATCTGCAGTTTGGGAAGGCACGTTTGTCACAACGTAACCTTTATTTATTACCACTATAAAAATTATATTTATTCCAGTACCTCTAAATTTTAGTGATCAGTTTATTATTTCTATACCTGATCCTACCTGAGAAAATTATAATTTAATTCATGAAGTTCAAGACCTGAATATATCTGAAAGTGTTAGTAAGAAAGTAACACATTTACCATATGTAATTAGTTAAAATAACTTTTTCCTTGAAATACCAATTTCCAGAATGAGTGTTATTTCATTTACAGTGTGTAAATTTTATCATAAGACTTCAGTTGGTTGGTCACATAAAAATTTATCAAATTACGTCATGTAATAAAAGAAATTAGCAGTTAATAATAGAAATTAGCAATCTATCTTAACATAGGAAAACATTTCCATTTTTTTTATACATCTTATTTTTAACATAAGAAATTTTACAGTGCTTTCAACCTGCTACATATGAGTGTTGGAAAGTTTTACAAAACTATGAGAAAACTCAGTGCATTAAAAAGATGGTTATTGAAATTTGATTAGTCAAAATTTTATAACTGTAAGTGATATCTGCCTAGAACAGGATACTTTCCTGGCAGTAGTTAAATTCAGTGAATCCTTAAAATTTTCATAGCTATTAAACTTTGAAAGTGAAAATTACATGAATTTTTCTCAAGTTACTCATATGCGATCTACATGTTAAAAAAAAAAAAAAAAAACTAATTTTAAAGCATCTGTATTTAGAAATGCAAAGGTGGTTAATTTGATTGCCCTAACAGTACAAAACTGAAAAGTAATAGAAGCAGAACATTGTTGTAAATAAATATTATAATAAGGATAAAAGAATTTACATATTTGAAATACATTTTCAGCAACTGTTGAAGGGCACTGAAAAGAAATCTGTTCTAATGTGAGAGAGGTGATACTGATATTTGTGATTTACAAGTAGAAATATAAGCAATGTAGGTAGTCTAGGAGTTATTTAAGGCAGGAAATCATTTAATTAAGCATAATTGTTAGCACTGAGTTTATGTAAACATTCTTTTCATAACATTTATATCCATTAAATCAGCCTCTGAAAATGTCTCAGTGTATGTAAAATTTTATTAGAAAGAAAATGTGTTTAAAAATTTAAATTACACAAATAATAAAGCTGTAATGACATGTTTCAGGATCTTTGTTTTAAATTTCCCTGAAATGTTACATGCAGACATCATATCTGACCAAATGAAACATTGAAAATGATGCACAAAGACGAACAAGATACAAACATATTTGTTTCAGATGACTAATTATGATCTTCTTCCAAAATCTTATATCTAAAGGTAGAGGAAATAAAAGTCTCAGCATCTGTGTTTTTTGAAGAGCAGAGTCTATTTATAACAATGGCAAGAATATTTTTACTCAATCTTCAATAATAAAAGAGGAAAACAGAGTACAACAAAGTGTTTTACTAGAAAATGGGGATTCACCTTCTTATGGACATCCATTTGTCAGGTATAAGGCAATCATATGTAGACATTTAATATTACTTCATATACATGCTAGAAAGCTGAAACCGAATATATATATCTGTAACAAGTGTGAGAAACTTATGAGAGAAAATTTACATTTTCACAGGTAATTAGAATTCTTAACACCATTTTTCATCAGAATTCCTTGTTCTTTTTTAATTATATTTTCTGCTTTTGCATGAAAACTTCAGAGATGGCATATTTTTAAAAGTGTATGTTGATGGCTTATATTATTTTTATTCCAGATTATTAGTCTTCTCTTAGTGATAAATATTAACCACTTATTAAAAGGATTTATTTAGATATTTTTTATCACCTTCATACATAGTGAAACCAAATAAAAATGCATATTTATCAATTTACACAATTTTAAATATTAAATTTTTATTCAAAAACTATACTTTTTGCAGTTGTTTCCACAGATATTATAATCTTGTTTAAAAGTTTTAAATGAATGTTTAAGTCAATTAACTTTATGTTTTAATGTTCACCAGTGTGTCAATTCATGTTCATTTTTTGTATAATACAAATATATACTTCTATACATCTAAAAATTTTAAAACATGAAAATGTGAGTTTTCATAGAGTGATTAAACTGATTGCTAATGGGATTTTTAAGTATATACAAGTTTTTTGTAGTTCGAGTAATAGATGATATTCCAATTAAATAAATAGACTCATATTAATAGGACATTCAAGAAAAAATTCATGCAACCAAAAAATTCTGCTACAAAAAAATCCTATCCTAAATCAAGTTAGCAGTGTTTTATGGCTATAGCATTTTTTTGCTATTATCCCTTTAAAAAAATATAATTAGAGATTATCATGTGTTTTTATTGAATTATAACACAGAAATTATTAAGATTAGCATCAATTTTAGGACTGTTGTAGACTTGCTGTTTATTTCACAGAATTTGTAACATTGACTTTTTTTTAGCAAGTTTATATTGTTTGTAATACATTCAGGGTAAAATGCGTTATAAATCACTAGAGGAAGTTAATATAATTTCTAAAAGAACATACATTTAAACTCTGAATACTTTATATAAAGCAACAGTGTCTCTCCTTAATGGTTTAAAAACTGGTAAGTATTACTGTCACCAAATACTGTATTACTTGAATATCTATCAGATGTAATTTACTTGGATGGATGGATTTTCAGAACTCATAGCTACAAATTGAGTTTAAGATGCTATGAGTGCTCTACATGCTATGAGTTTAAGATCTGTGCCAAAAATAAAAAGTACTTATTATAGTATCTCTATGTACATATATTTCAGAATGCATAATCCCACTGAAATCTACCCAACATACACTGCTGCATTTTAATTAAAAAAATTTTTTTAATATTCCTTTATTATATATTTTATTGTATAAATAAGTATACGCTATGCAGATTTACACAACAGACTCTTTCTAACAGAAATGACGAAAAGGTATATATGTCATTTTCATGTAAACACTTTTCTTACAAAACATTACCATACTTTTAACAGTTTAAATTAATTCTTTAACAAAATACAAATAAACTATTAATAAGATCAGTGGGTTATTTTTAAATATATTCCACGCAATTGTCTTTACCTTTCATTCATAAAATAAAAATTTATCTAATGACACAAATGCTGTTTTTCCTTGCTTACTGAAAGCCCACAAGGCTTTAGTGTTCGTTACAAAGCCTAGAAGGCGATAACTTGCCATTCCGTACAATACCACCAAGAAGCCGTTTCATCCAATGAGAGCAGACCATAGAAGAAAAGGTCTGCAGGCTTTGTGAATATGCATGTTACATGGGGAAAATCACTTAAATTCCCATGCACCAAGCCTATTCACCAGGATACAAACCCAGAGCTAAACTATCAGTATTCAGGGACTTTATGCTCAGACATTGGTTGCTCTCCATTTACATTTGCTCCTCATTAACCAATTAACAGCCACTTTTTTGCTCTTATTAAGTGATGTATCTAGGACCCAGACTTTGATGACCTACAAATTCATCTTTTCTTTTTTTTAAAAGGCTCTTAAAAAATGATAGAATTAAAACCCAAACATTTACACACATGGTTCTTGAATTTTAATTTTTCATCTAAATTTTCAACCTATCACAAATGTATTACAACCAAACTGAATTATTAAATGCTTCATGTTTTTGAAAGTGAAAGATCTTTCGTTATTAGTATGCAAGTTTTTATATTGCAAGCAGTTTCTTTCAATATCTACTACAGCATATTTGGGGGCGGGGGGAACTGCATCATTTACAACTCTTCTTCAGTTTTAAAAGAGACTGTTTTTCGTCAAGACGAGAGCTTTCCATATAGTTTGAAGCCATGGTTTTTTAGTCAAAGCAGCGATGAATTTAGAAAATGTAGTGATATAAACTTTACCCTTTATTACAGATGTCGCCTAATTTATGAGCATAAGTTACTGCATTGGCAAGTCCCATATTTTTGTTTTGTAAGGATTTTAAGATCCTAAAAGTTTATCTAATGTATATAACATTTCCCTTTGTGTGTGGAGAAAACATTCTGTACAATTTGAATAGCAACACTCATCTACATCAAAGGTATTCACAACTGACTTCACAGTTTGAAGATTTTTTTCAATAATAAATACACGTGTTCAGCCATCTTTCCCAATGTGTTTGTTATAACAGGCTCTGGTGGCAAAGCTACATTGGGTTTAAAACACTGTACATGGGGCTTTAAAAACAGTTTATGTTAGATACAAACTTGTGTCAATATTGGGGTAACTGCACAGATTTCTGCAACAAGATGATGGAAAACTTCAGCAAGACAAGTCACATCCATTAGCTCGAGATAAAATCCCTTTAATGGTTCTTCTTCTTTAATCATGTTTGATTCTGAAAATAAGCTGCAAAATGATCAGAAATGGAATATGTTTTAAAAACTTTAAAAATGCTTCAAAAGAGAAAAATACTAACAAAAATGGATATGTAAACAAAAGCTGGGCTTTGATCCTCACTCTCAAAAACATTAACTTGAAACAACCCTGCACACTTAAATTACAGCATAGTCAACTTATCTGTAGAAATAAAATTTCAAATTCACTTCCTGATTATTACCAAAAAGACCACCACACACAGGTTGAAAACTAACAGAGAGTGGAGTTTTTTTTTTTTTTCTTCTCCTTTCCTTCAGATTATCATTTAATGTTGATGAGAAGAATACAGTCTTCTATTAGGATTTTTACTGGTAATATAACAGACTATTGTGACAGTATTTTTCTCTATAAAACATGTATAACTGTTGCATACTTCAGAAGGAAATAATTTGTTTAAAGTGAGTTTCCTTGAATGGAAACTCACTTTAAATCTCAGCAGCATATTAATGAATAAATTAAATACTTGAGTTTAGGTGGAATAGCGATTACAGTTATTCTTAACTTTCATTAGTTTTCACAAAATGAACAATTTGATCTTCTCACCGATTGATTATTTCAGTTCTAAAGCAAGAAAACAGCTTATAAAGTAGGGGTTCTTAACCAGAAGGGGATTAATTAGTGTGAAGGGAGGAATGAGATCAGCCTTTTACTTATCTTTATGTTGGGTTTTAACGAAAGTTTTCTGCCACTGTAAATATCATCTGCGCAAACAGTTCACGTTATTCATATTTTGTCAAACAATTTTTGGCATCTGAAGGAAAGAGACTTGTTTCGAACTGTGTTGAGAAATTTGTAAAAAATATAATTTTAATTAAGTAAAAGGTGTCTGAAATGAAACTATCACAGTACTAGTTAGAATCATCACTTACTTTCAGTTCTGTTGCAAAAAGTCAGACATAGAATGCCACCAAACCATGCTCTCGGCTTAAGTTACTAATGTTGTATGATATGACGCTGTGACAGTTTGGTATTAAAGTTCAAAACAACAACTATGACATTCAAGAAGCAGATCAGTCTGGCCAGTCTACTGATATTGAGGCCCGCCAGCAAGCACTTGTGGAAGATCAGTATGCAACCACTCGAGAGCTTGTTAAGATGTTAGTGATACAATGCACCTCATAAGCTGGTCCGGGCAGATAAGGACAGATGTGTTCGGCCTGCACGCTCGAATATCAACCGCAAGTTATAAAATTTTGGAACAGATTATAACTTGTAATGAAAAGTGGATTTACTTCAACAACACAGGCCAAAAAGGGGGCTGGTCTGCTCCTGCTGAGCCTGTTGGCAGCGTCAAAAAGTGCAATTTGACCAACAAAAAGATAATGCTTTGCATTTGGTGGGATTGCAATCATATTATACACAAAGAGTATCTGGAAAAAGGCGAAACTCTCAATAGTAAGATGTACAGTAAGATGCTAGTTCATGTTGTAGCAGCTATCAAAGGAAAACCATCAAACAGGTAATGTTCCATGAAGATAATGCAAGACCATGTGTGTCTGCATTCACTGGCTGGATTCTATAAGGACTCGAATGAGATGTTTTGCCATACCCACCATATAGCCCTAACATCACTCCTTCGGACTTCTACTTTTTTTCACATCTGCCGCTATATCTTGCTGGTGCTATCTTTCATTCTGCACAGGATGCCTGAAATGAGGTTGATCTGTTTTTGGACTCCTGACCAAATTCCTGGGCTGAAGTTTTTGAAAAACTACCAAAACATTGGCAGAAAATCATAGATTTGGGTGATGATTACTACCTGCACTAAAGGTACTGCTTTTGTGTTTTTTTTTTAAATTTATTAAGAAAGTTTTTTGCTGGAAAACTTTTGTTACAACCATATATATATATTTAGGCATATATAGCTAATATTTTATTTATTCCCAAAAGCACAGGCTAACAACATAAGTTAGTACCTGAATTAAGCAGCAGATCAATCACTAGACTCCCATTCCAGTACTGGCTTGAAATAAACAATTAAATAACAGGTATGTTTCTTCATAAATATTTTTCAATTATTGTCCGTTTACATGTATTATACTAGGGTGAAGTTAAAATACCTTCATTTAAGATTTGTTTAAGATTTGTTAATACTTGGCAAACAATTTTTTATCAAATTTATAGTATACCCTTTTTTTTAATATTTAAGGTTAAACTAGTTTAACAAAATACCAAATCATGAAGATAAATACAACAAACAACATTTTATGAGAAAAGAACATTACATCACACATAAACTTTACATGACGTTAAAATTTATGTTTTGCAAATTTCTGCAAATGAATTTTCTATAACTTAATAAGACATCTCCTTTTTTTCAACATTTTCTTCTTTTATCATCTTGGTGCAGGCAGCAGTAAAATTCATGCAGTCACATTAAAACATAGCACACACAGTCACTAACTGACCAGATTCAATAATTCTTAGTTAAATTTAAAATTTACAAATGTGTCAATATTCATTCAACAACACTTAAGATTTTCGCGTACCATGCTGAAAACTTTATTCATCATTACTAGATAGATAGAAGCACAGTAAAATGTTTAAGTGCAATATTATTTTAATACTGCTTCTAAACTCTAATTCCACAAATTCAATTAAGATATTAGATTTCAGTTTAGTTACAATAATTTTATTCAGTGAAATTCCTACATCAATTGCTACCAATTCCAAATTCTATTAAGTTATTTTACATTCTGTATTCTTAAGGCTAAGAAAATTAATTCAGAGGAGGAACCAAGCCTGTAAAAAGAAAAGAAAAAAAAAATATTATATAATGCATTTTAAGTTTATGTATAATAAAAATATGTAATCAAAATACTAACTTTAATTAGAAACAACCCTTAAATCTACATTGTTATTTCTGCTTTCCATTCTAAAATTAGCAACTGCTTATAAACCCCTTTAAACAGCATCATTTCAAAAATAATCTATGTCATACAATTCTTCCATAATGCTAACAAATGTAAGTATTAAATGCTGTAGTAAATAACGATTTCAGTTCCAGGAAGTGAAATGTAGTATTAACCAATCAAAATCAAGCTAAATATTCATATCAGACGTGTTGCTTTTCCTTACTTTAGTGTTGCCAACCTGATTATGCCTACTACTATTTTTGTCTTTAATTATATTTCAAAAATTTAAAAGGTATCTATGTAGATTTTCAGGAACAAATGCCATCTTTTCGTTCCAAGTTATTTATGGCTGCATATATCAACAATAGAGAAAAAATTTCAATTATTTTTATGCATCAACAATTAAATTCTCACATTTGGAAATCAACAGGATAAGTGGACCTGAAGCATGTCTATTGTTTTAGTCAACAGTAAAACATCATTAACATTCAAAAGCTTTAAAATCTAGCAAAATACAATGTTACTATTTCACTGCAACTAACTCAGTTTGGTAAATTTTTCAGCCATCTTTTCAAATCCTTCCTAGTGTGACAAATTCAAGGTAATATTTAGGAATGAAAAATTAGCTCTAGCTTCATCTGCATTTCAGTACTTCAAAATTAAAGTGATTTAATTGCTGTGACTATTTTTAGGATACAAAGGGGGAAATTAATTAAATTAAAATAAGGCATTAAAGGGGATCTATGAGTTCACTTTCAAATGCTTAGTCTATCATTTTCACAGCAATCTCAACTAATGAGGCAAAGATTTCTCCTATTATTTTGACCATCATAATTTCCCTTTCCACTTTCATACTCTTTTAAGCTCACAAATCAGAATTTCCAGTTTAATATCTTCTTGCACATAGTCTGTAAATCTTAAATGCTGGCTGCATATAATCTTGAAACAGCATCCAAACCCCATTAGAAATAAATATTTAATCTAGTAGCTGTCTAATAATTAAACAGACAATAGACTTGCAAAAATAGAGATATTAAAATATATATATGTGACAGCAGGTGATTCATTCTTGTTTGACAAAGTAAAAATTTGTACGAATAAAGCGTAAACAAATTGTTCATAATCAACCCAAATAAATGCAAACAATTGAATTAATCAATGAACAAATGTTTTGCCTTGCAAAACATTACGTAAATATATGGTGAATCCTGACAAAGTTTGTGCGTAGCTGCTAAAATATTTTTATTTCCTGCATAAGAATTTAACAGCTTTCTTTTGAGTGTGTAGAATTAAATGTACTTTTTCCCATACTGATTCAAGTAAGTGC
The DNA here is from genome assembly GCA_000611955.2 of Stegodyphus mimosarum. NCBI lineage: Eukaryota > Metazoa > Arthropoda > Arachnida > Araneae > Eresidae > Stegodyphus > Stegodyphus mimosarum. The sequence goes on from KK112763.1 coordinate 143,886, forward strand.
AAGTTGCTTACACTTGTTTGATAAACTAAATAATTTGTTTTCACACATGTGTAAGTCAGTAATTACTTGTCCGTATTAATTATCTTTGATTTTATTCATAGTCATGAGCCTATGTGATGTTAATTCAACTGAACTTCTGATAAACCCTACCCCACACTACCAAGTAGGTAAGGCTGCTGAATGCTGATATTTAAAGATGAAAATATGCTTTGCTATAATTCAATGAATCTCGTCCTATTATCCCTAAAAAGGCTAAATGAAATCATTCTTCAAAAACTAAATGCAAATCATTTTCTGCGTTTTCAGATTATAAAAATACCGGTACTTTCTTATTAGCTGCCCAACTCTGAAATAAGGTCAACCAGCAATGCACTATATCACCAAGATAGGCTATCCATAATGCCACAAAATGTATTTTCAGCAACTTAGGTAGGTGTGAATGTGCAGAACGAGCATGGATTTTGGCTTCCCAAATTCAATGATAATTTTTCTGGTTAGTGCTTGCAGAGTTTATATATCTCTTTTGCTGCAAGGAATTGTAAAGGGAGTTTGCTGTCTGATGGAAAAGAAATCATTGCATTTCTTAAGAATATGGCACCTTGCCTAACAGTCGAGAATGCAAAAATGAAGTTGTAATTTGTAAATGATAAGTTATGTATACTACTGTTGTAATTTATGCCCCCCCCGGGGGAAAGCGATTAGTGTTCTGAAATGTGATTGGAAATGCGATTATTTTATGCGAATATAGAAATGCGATTTTCACCTTGTGAAATTATATAAATCTTATAAAGTGTATATTGATATTTCTTGCTTCAGTGCTCGGGTACCTTGACATGGTCGGGGGGGCTCACTCTATAGGAGGGTCTAAATCCTGAGCAGAAAAGTTAACTTTCCGACTTGGTGTGAACCCCAGGGTACCAAATTGAATAACACTCTTGAGTAGTACAAAACTATTAATAGACTAATAATCATGGAAGCAAAAGACTTTCTAAAAGAAGGCCAAAATTATGTGGCCAACTTAGAGACGATCCTAACAAATAAAGCCTCAGGCTTAAACAAACATATAGCAACGGATATTAGGCATCAATTTCAATTGATGCTAAACTTACTAACAGAACAATGTGTGCAAATGTCCAATTTGGAAGGACAATTACAAGCTTATAAAACAACGGACAAAACCACATATGCGGATGTTTTAAAACGTCCCCCAAGAGAAAGATCAAAATCTAGAAAGAGTATGGAAAAACAACATGTGACCATAGTATACCCGACTAAAGAAAATGAGCATCCAGACTCTATTAAGAAAAAAATCCTCAAATCAATCGAACCTTCCAAACTAAAGATCGGTATCAAAAGAGTCAAACTGGTCTCGAAGGGAGGCCTTTTAATAGACAAATAAAGATTCTGATTTAGAAATCTTGCAAAAAGAAATCTCTATCTCAGAATTTAAAGAGGAGATAGAACTAGTCAGACCATTAAAAAGAAATCCTAAAATCATTATATATGACCTACCTAAAGACACTACCAAGGACGAGCTAAAAGAAGCCTTATTAGCTCAAAATGAAGGACTAAATGAACAAGGATTGGTATTTAAGTTTCCTATCAAGCAAAAGAATGTCTTACATTGGGTGGCGGAAACTACCCCAAAATCTTATAAAACATTAATGAAAACTAAAAAAGTTTACTTTAACTGGGAGCATTTCAACCTAAAAGAATACATAAGGCCAACGCAATGCTTTAATTGCTGTCAATATCGACACATTGCCAAGCAATGTCAGATGGAAGAGGCATGTGGCCACTGTGGGGAAGTGGGCCATAACCATAAAAGTTGTGAAAAGAACTTTCAACGTTGTATAAATTGTGCAGAGCATAATGCAAACAATGACGATCAATTAGACGAGCAGCATTCCAGTTTTTCAAAGGATTGTCCATGCAGACAATTCAAAATAGATGAACTTAAAAAGAGAATAAACTATGGATAATTCTCAAAATATGGATAAACTAAAAGTCGTACAAATAAACTTAGCACGCTCTCATGTTGCTACAGCACAATTAAAAACGTGCATTTTTGACTATGACATTATTTGCGTTCAGGAACCTTATTGTATTAACGAAAAGCCGGTCGGCTTTCCAATTCGAACTACCGTTATATTCTCCACCACAGATTGGCCTAAAACGGCCATAGTGGTGGTAAACCCAAAAATTAAGTTTATAACCATAATAGCAGAGTAAAACGTAATTATACCTAATCTTCAATTGCAAAATAAAACAATTACTATTTTCAATTGTTATAATCAACCGATTATGGATTTGACGGGCCTTTTTAATTTATTATGTTTCATAGAAAGATATATTCCTCAATATCAAGAAATAATTATTCTGGGCGATTTTAACGCTAAAAGTGAACTGTGGGGTTCCCCCATTTGAGGACCCACGAGGCAGAACAGTGCGAGAATTCTTGACGATGCACAGAATGGTTATTGAAAATGATCCGGACAGCCCGCCAACATATAACTGTTCGCGAGGTCGTAGTTGGATAGACTTGACAATAACAAGATCGAACTCAAATTCAAGACTTGTGCATAACTGGCAAGTCCTAGATACCTTAACATTAAGTGATCACTGCTATGTTTATTTTGAAATTTCCATTCCTGATACTAATATGGCTTCAGCTCGTAAATACAAACTATGTAAAATGGATTGACTCAAGTTAAAAGAAAGCTTAAACAATTATTTCGGACCATTAGATCTGGAATTTCCTACGGCAGTCGTAGATTTGAATAATCTGATTATCAAATGGACTCAAAAAATACAGGAATTTTGTGATAAAGCTGTAAGTGTAACAGGTCGCTTCTTAACAACAAAACACAAAGGGGTTCCATGGTGGTCCCCAGAACTTTCCATTATGCGGAAAAAAGTCACAGCAGAAAGAAAGCGATACCAACGCTGCATTCAAGATGAAAGTCTAAGAGAACAAATATAAACAAATTTTATAAAAGAAATTTAGCCAAATACAAGAGGGCTATATCATGGGCAGAGAGAAATTTATGGCGTCAATACCTAGAGGATTTATGTCCTCTGTCTCCATTTGGCATTCATTACGATACAGCTAAGGGGAATATGCAATCTCCCCTCCAAATTCAAACAATCTTAAAAGCAGACAATACAAAAACTCAAACTCAAGAGACCATTACGGCTCTGTTAAACTATCACTTTCCTAAGGATTCTATAATGACTGATACGTTGGAACATAGTTTAATAAGACAAGACCTTGAAAGGCCATATTATGCGCCTAATGATGTCCCCTTCACTGTTCAAGAGGTAGAATATACCATCAAATCGATAAACCCAGGAAAGGCTCCTGGAATAGATAGCATACCACGAGAAATACTCTTAGAAGTATTTTACTCAAATGAAAAACGTCACACAAAATTATTCAATGAACTATTAAAGCGGGGTGAATTTCCCAATTGTTGAAAAACTGCAAAACTAGTTTTGTTCTCAAAAGAAGGCAAAAATGGAGAACAACCGGATGCCTATCGACCAATATGCCTCCTGAATACTTGGAGTAAAGTTTATGACAAGTTAGTCACTTATCGATTAAATTATTATCGGAACTCCAATCAAAAACTGAGCAAAAAGCAATACGGCTTCACAGCGGGAATTAATACTTCCGACGCTATCAAAGATATTATAGATCAAGTAGAGCAGAATAGAAGAAACAACTGCTATACAAATGTAATCTCATTGGACATTAAAAGTGCCTTTAATAATATTTGGTGGCCATTTTTACTAAAAGAACTACGGACATTAAAATGTCCTTTAAATCTATATAAAGTAATACAAAACTCATTGAAACATCGAAGAATCGTTTATGAGTTTAACGGCCAAGAATATATCCAAACTCAAGAGAAAGGTTGTGTACAGGGTTCAAACTCAGGACCCTTATTTTGGAATATTGTGATGAACATTGCATTACAACTTAATTTTGACACAGGAATTTATATACAGGCGTATGCCGATGATGTACTTCTTCTCATAACGGGGTCAACGCATATGCAAGTTCATACCAGCGCACACTCAGCTCTGGAAAAACTATCCTGTTGGGCAGAGAATAGTAAACTGCAGTTCTCTCCAGAAAAACCAAACTCTATGTTTATACCTTTCAAAAAACGTGGAGCGGCTTATTCGGCTCCCACTATCAAACTTAATAATATTACTATTAAGAGACAAAAACAAATAAAATATCTAGGAGTTATCTTAGATGAATGCCTAACGTGGTTACCCCATTTGGATTACCTTAAAACAAAAACATGTAAAATTATTAACTCTCTCCTGCGGATGCCAGGAATCTCAAAACCTGTGTTAAAGGAACTCTACAAAAGAGCTATCGAAAGAGCGGCAGTTTACGCGGCTCTGGCTCGGTGGTTCCAGCCAACAGTGAAAATGAAAAATAAAATTCAAACTATACAACGTATAATATTATTGGCCTTAACTAAAAGTTATAAAACAACGGCCACATCAACACTACAGATTTTATCTGGTCTGCTTCCACTAGACATAAAATTAGATGTAGAATGTGCAATTCAAAGAACAAAGAGAGGCTGGTCAGACTTTCAATATGATAAACTAAATATTCCTATTACTGAGATCGAAGTATCAGTAAGTAAATGGCATACACATCCTGCAAGAATAAAAGTCTTCACATGGGACGATAGACCGCCATCTCTTCAAGGAACTGAAATATATACAGACGGTTCAAAGAACGATGACGGAACCGGCGCTGGATTCTGCATATTTAAAGATGGTCTACTGGAAGAGCAATTCTCACTCAAACTCGACGCCAGATGTTCGGTATATCAAGCCGAAGCACTGGCGCTTAAAGAAGCTTTGAAATGGTTAAGGACACATAAAATAAAGGCAAACATCTATACAGATAGCCAAGCAGTTTTGAAATCTTTAAATAAATATGATATTCTTAATCTTCATATTATTGAAATAAAGAAGCTCCTTAGTTATACAAACTCGTCCCTACACTGGGTAAGGGGACACCAAGGATGTATCGGAAATGAAAAGGCAGATTCTCTAGCGAAGATGGGCATTTATGCCCAAGTTCAAGTGGATTGCAGGATCCCACTAAGTTATCTGAACAGAATGGCAAAGATTGTGGCAAGAAATCTTTGGCAACAACGATGGAGTCAAGAAGAAACAGGTCGACATACATTCCAACTCCTGCCAAGTGTTTCCAAGAAACGTCACTTCTGTGACTTCTTCTTAAATCAAGTTCTAACAAATCATGGAGCATTTCCACAATATATAAATAGATTCAAACTGCGTTCAGAATTATGCAGCTGTTCATGCGGCCAAAGTGATGCAGATGCATTACATATGATAATTGACTGTCCAAGTACTGATAATAAAAGACGAGAATTATTCTCATTCAATATTACCAGAGATAATTTAAAAACTCTTAATACTAAATGATAAAGGAAGAAAACTTATTTCCTCACTTATGGATTATATTTACACACATGAAGAACAATTGTATAACTAAGTTCAATAGGATTGTAAACTACGTACTTATATGTAAATATTTAATACTGTATCAATACTGATTAAGAACATACTTTCATATTGCTCTGTATAACGATTTTTGTAAAAATAGTATAATTGTATTACAATAATCTTTGTATTATACTACTCTTTTATAAATATGTATCAATGATGTTCTATGTACTTTTGTAAAATTATAAATAAAAATGTTGGCGAGGCCAACACATCTTTTAGTCAGAAGACATCAAAATTAATTACTAGGGTTTTTCTTCTTTAATTGGCAACATTAGCATACTTGCTTAAATTTTATTAAAAGCTTTTCTCCTTAGCCTATGGCTCCGGTGATACCTCAGCATAGAGGTGCGGACCGGATAATCCACTTTTATGTCGTAATTTATGCAACTTTTTTATAATTTTTTTAAAAATGAAAACAGATCACTGTGAGCTAAAGGAACCAAAGTATGCACGATGCCGTTTGAGCAATTTTCTAATGTTTTTCAACACGAAAACAGATTGCAGAAAAGAAGTAGGGGAGGGGACTACCTATTATGGATCTTGGGATTTTTATTAATTGGTAACTGTTTTCTGTAATTCTTAGCGAGCCACTTATTTTAAAAATGGCTACTGTATTTATGTCTTAAGTTGGAGAAAAATCACTTAACAATAATTGGCAACTTTTAAGAGGTTAGTTAAATAAAGGATCATATGTTATTCAGCTCTCACATTATGCATTAAGCAGTATAACTTACCATTTGCTTGCTGACATTGCCTAAAAACTTCATTAAAACCTTGACACAGACTAATATCTGACTGGGTTTGAGTACACTCCAAAAACTGCTTGAACTCAAACTGGCATGCATTAGTTTGGCCTCCTTGAACCGGAGCAGCTGGGGCTGGAGCTGCAGCTGGGGCTGCAACTGGAGCCTCAGCTACACTTCCTCCACCACCAGTTAAAGCATGGCCTATCGTATGGCCCTAAAAATTAACAATACAACACTAATTATCTTAATTACATATAATTATGAAAATGCACATATAAAAGGAAGTATATACACATACATAACAGCTAAATTATCAAATTTTATAAAAGGGTTATTGTTTAAATTTGAATAAAATCAACTCACACATAAACTGCCACTGTTGCCCAATGAGAAATGGTTCTCTTAAAAGTATCTTCAGTATTGTAGTATACAATGTAATGATTTGAAAGTCTTTTTTTTTTTTGCTTAAAACTTTTTAATTTGTAACAACTGTTATTTTCCCACTGTATGATAATTTAACGTTGGTTTAGTTAATTTTATACTTCTATTCTGAGTTATAACCAAAAGTTTTGATTTAGTTTATCAATGGCAGGAGTGCCGACTATAAATCCTTTCTTAAGCTGAATAAAATGGTTTTTTTAACCTCCGCATGCCTTGCCATTGATACAGTTGAACTTAGAGAATAGTCACTTCACAGTTCAAGTTAAGATCTAACCGGCAAAAGTAAGTAAAAACTGTATTATTATTAAATACAAAATGAATGACTGAAATTTTTCTGGGAACAGCAAAATGCTTGGGAAAACTTCAGTAAATTTAAACAGAAATGTGAACTCCTCAGGGAGAAAAATGCTTCAAAACGTGAACCCACTAGGAAAAGGAATTCTTATAGGCTATATTCATTTGGTCAAAAAAAACTTATTGTCCCCTTGGACTGTAAAGTTATTAGCAAAGGCTTCTCGCCAACGTAATATCAGGCCACCTCTGATGGTGTAACTTGCGGAACGTTCTTATACATGAAAGAACATTTGATCGAAACACACCATATTTATTGCCGAAACCAAAAATGATGACAGGACCAATCCATGAACATGTTGAAGATATATAAATTAAACTAAAACTTTGATGATTTGTAGTTAAGTAATTCAGAATTAAAGGAAAGTTTAAGAATTTTGATTATTCTGACCTAATTTCATTTTCACTGATCATCAGGGTCAAGCAAATACAGAAATTCTGATCATAATAAGCTAATTTTGTTTTCTCTGATCATACAAATCAATTAAACGTTCTGTGAATTTGAATTCTTTTAATGAAGTGAGATCGCCCTGATCATATTGTTAAGAGTTCTGTTGCATATTACATCATTTAAAACTGAAAGATAAATTTTGAATTATTACTTCAATTTAAATGGGGAATTTTTTGCCAGCACCTGCTACTTTGGCTTTTTAAAAAAATAATATTTGAATGAATATTTCATATAAAGTTCAAGTATTTTGTTCTAAGTAAGTTTCGATATGAAACAGCAAAAATAAATGTCAAATATAATAAATACAAAATAAACAACTCTTAATTTTGTTCTGAATCTTTTCAAAACAGAATAGAAAAAATATAGAAATACATACTGAAATTGCTATATTTTGCCCTAATGCAAATTACTGAAAGTATACTGTCATTGTTTAAGTTCTGAGAATGGTATTGTGTTTTTACATATTATTTCAAACACATGAATAGAATGTGATTAAAATGAGTTTCATGTTTTGCTTTTTAATAGGTATGTTTGATGTGTACTAAATACATATAAACTACTTTATAAAGCCTATATATGTCTTTATACTAGAAGTCGTACATGTGAATTTTGAGGAAAATAATCAACTTTCATTCAAGCATAGCTTATTTTGCAAAAGGGAAGAAAAAGTATTTAGTTGAATTAGCAGAGATATTTGATGCAGTGATAGAGGAAAATTTTAAGACACTTCAAATAAAGGATGCTATAATCAGTAGTCTCACATACGGTGCAGAATTTATTTGAACTGGATCATAGATGGTTCGTACGCATTTCTGCATGTGGAAATTAAGTAATTTTAAGGCATATTAATGAAATTAAAAAATTAAGGACCCATCAAACAAATAGGAACTGAACAAACTTCAGCAATTATCTACATCTGTACTTTTGTAATTTGTAAGAATAAAACAAATCAGTATGTAAGATGTATTATTATTAAACATAATATAATATTTTATGAAACAAATTTAGGAATAAAATTATTTTCATAAACTTTTTTCAGAATAATTAGCATTAAATTATAAAATTTCTCAAAACATTTTAAAAATCCCACATATTTTAAATAAGATTAATGGCCTTTCTCTTGAAATCTGACTAACAGCTTCATATTGATTCTTTCTTTTAAAGCCTTATTTTGTTGCATACTCAATCCAGAAGTTCATTCAAATTTTATGCTAAATGGCATAGGTACATATGCAAATTTGTCAAGTGGCATAAGTTAAATTGTGAAGTAAAATAATAATCAGCACAACTCGTAACAGATGCTTGGTTGTTGCCATCACGGCTGTTTGCTTACAGTCACTGATCAGAACAGACATGAAGGCAGGCTTGGGTATGGTTGATAAGCATTAAAAGTTAGCTGAATTTTGACCCAGTTACTGTCGCAGCTTTCTGCACATTTGTTGGGAGTTGTAATCAAGTTAATATACAACATAAAATTCCAGCTGATAGGTTGTTCTGTATTATTTTAAGTCTCATTAGCTGTAAAAGTCATAACTCGCCTTAATATGTACAAGCAACTTCTATAGGTGAGTAGTTAGTTACAAATGCAATGTTGTTACTTTGCTAATTTTACAGCTACAAATAATTTAATTATGCAGTTAGATATCCTTAGTCATATCAAGGTTAATTTTTTTTTTAATTTCTAAAAAATATTTATCAAAAAAGCACTAAGAACAATAAACATTAATTGCAAAACATTTATGTTTTGTAGCAACAACAAACAACTTTATGCATCTTTTTAATTTTAAAATTTTCCACATATTTTAGCTATAGCAATTTTCTAGGTTTGTTTCAATAAATAAATAAATGTTCCCACTAGTCTCTGCTTCATCTCCTTATTTGTTAATGTCTCAACAATATACCTTTGAAGAATAATTTTCTTTCTTTCTTAATAAAACCATTTATTCTTCAATGAATTTCCTTTTCATTTTTTATTGTTATTCTAAAGAATTGCTTAGCATGTACAGAAGAAACTTGAGTATCAGAAAACTGAGCTCGTGAGTTTATTTTTGGGCTTATTCAAGAGGCAGTTAACTTTTTGAAGTACCAATTTCAAAATAGTAAGCCTATCTTGTTGGTCTTCCCCAACTACAGTTGCAAAATTAAGTGCAAGGGCATCTTCTCATGATACTCAGGATTATGAGGATACTAAACAAATTCTGCTGAAACACTTCAAATTGAGTGATGAGAATTTTCAACAACTGTTTACCCGATATAGGAGAAAATACCTTGCAAGACTTACAAAACTACTTCAATGGGTGGCCTAAAGAATCAAAATTCATGATGTTTAAGCAGTTAATTTGATTCTGGCAGATCAAATTTAAGATGAAAGCCCCTTCAAATTATAAAGAATACTTTTTATGAATCATTGGAATGAGTGGAACAATTCACTTCAACTTGCAAATAAATTAGATCTGTAGGAAGAAGTTAGACATGTATAAAATAAAAACATCAGTAAGGAAATCCTTAAGTTTCAGCAAGATGGTCCCCAAAATTATAGAGGTAATCCTCAACAACTAAAAATGCCTCATCAAGAGAAAATGTAGAAAATGAAGATCAACCAACTGTTAGTTGCTATTGCTGTAGGAAGTCGGGCTTTATAAAGGCTAAAGGGCCATTCACACTTGATACTCAACGCCGCTATCGGTGCATGGAAACTGCTCTAACTAACCTAGCTCATTCCCACTTACTGGGAGTGTTTACTAGCGACAGCCAATAAGCAAGTAGAAGATCGAACACGCTTTCATTTGTAGGAGACAGTCTTCCGCCGTGAATCTTTGATCGATACAGTAAAAACTGAGCGATTTTTTTTAAAATGGTTTGACTGAAACGTATGCTGAGCAGAAAACAATGAAAATGTATTTTGTTGCCGAGTTTTCTTCTTGGTCATTTAGTACACAGGTTTCAAATCATCAAAAATTATTTAGAAAAATAGAAACATGTTTCATTATTGTCATTAAATTATTATATATTATTATATTTTCATTCCAAATGATAAGCGAGTTTATAAAGTTGATGCGATTCATTTTATTATTTGAGGTAATAAACAGTACCCCTCCTTTTTTTTTTTAACGATGAAACAAATTTAGAAGAAAAATAGTAGATTAACGCTTTTGTCTATGCTTTGCTTTCGCTACTTTTAATTCCACTGCTAATTTTATAATACAATTAGGTATTTATTTGAGATCAATGATATCAGTAACTTAATTCTCCAGATTCAAAATTTAAACACAAAAATAGTATTAAATGGAAAAGAAAATTACTATTTCGATGAAGACTATCTGAAATCATCATCCAAGAGCATTCTATGGGTATTTTTGTAGTCCTTAAATCGAGTATCCCATGTAACAGGATGTCGCTGGATTTAGGCAATCAAACTAAAATTTTCGCTCATATCTTACAAAGCAACAAGATACAAAAAATAAAGAAGTATCTTATCTATTATTCAACGATAAGTTAAAACTAAAAGTATCCTCCTTAGAAGATTTTGCCGATATTCAAAGATCTTAAAATTTTTATTGGGTTGGAGGGAAAGTTCTGTTGTATTTTAAAGAAAACATTTGAATTCATTTATAAAAATATGTGTTTAATATTAATAAATTATATATGCTCTGTTATTTGTTACAACCTGTTGCCATCTTTCAGGTAACCTGTGAAATCCTGTTTTGTAGAAGTTCTCATCCTTGGAATTAAAATAGTTAGCAACTGCCTTAGAAACACTTTCAAAAGACTTGAATTTTTTTCCTGTTAGATAATTTTACAGAGACTTGAACAGGCAATAATCAGATGGTGCAATGTCAGGTGAATACTGTGGGTGACTAAGGACTTCCCATCCTAACGCATTCAGTTTTTGTTGTGTCACCATTGCAGTATGCGGGCGAGCGTTATCGTGGTGGAACACTATTCCTTTTCTGGACGCTAATACTGGCCTTTTTTCTTTGATGGCTGCATTCAAATGATCCAGCTGATTGCAGTACAGATCCGCGTTGATGGTTTTTCCCTGTTTCAGCAAGTCGTAGTACACTGGACCTTTCTTGTCCCACCACAAACAAAGCAGTACTTTTTGTTGATGGACA
>KK112763.1:156109-190743 GCA_000611955.2 Stegodyphus mimosarum
AAAAAAAAAAAAAAAAATCCGATTGACTCACTAGACAGATTTTTTTTTTTGATTTACAAGCAAAATCACCTGCCTATTTAAAATACGACAGAATTTTCCCTCCAACCCAATAATTTACTTCAAAATATATCTACATTAGCACAGGAAACTAAAGAAATGCAGAATACCCATAACGGCCTAGTCAAAAATGGCGCTTAGTGAAAAAAAAAAAGGACGAGCGAGGATCGAACTTCCAATCAGCAAGTCTAGAGCTTGACGGCTTTATCCGCTCAGCTGACACTGCTTATGGACTTTTTGAGAATTGTAGTATAAGTTCTGGTGCTTTAAATGCAAGAATTAATTTTTGATGGGCATTCTGAGTTTAATTTCCTGTACTAATGTAGATATATTTTGAAGTAAATTAAAAATTTTAGGGTCTTTGAATATCGGGAAAATATCAGCAAAATCTTCTGAGGAGGATACTTTTGATTTTAATTTATCGCTGTATAGTGGATAAGATACTTCTTTATTTTTTGTATCTGGTTGCTTCATAAGGTACGAGTGAAAACTGTAGTCTAATTGCCGAAATCCAGCGACTACCAAGACTTGCACTTCTCATGATCAAGCAGAAATTAATTTTTTTGTTTTAAAGTTTGTGCAATTCCATGATTTTTTTTTAAAGTAAAAATATGTCGATGTGTACATGGATACCGAGTTTGTGCAGTTCTTCAACTTGTTATTTTGGCATTTGTGCAGCAACAACACCGCTACACAAAGCCAAAATAGCAAGTCAAAGAATTGCGAGAACTTGGTGTCCATGCACCATCAAAAATCGCCAAGGGGCACCTGTAAATGTATTTTTACCAACCTCCTTCTCATCTTAAAGAAAAATGATGCAGCAATGCCATGCATTGCTAGAACAGATGTTGCTAACTATGCTTTGGGTGCGCCACTATTACACGGAAAGATTCAGATGAGCCGCCAAAAGAAAATGCTTTACAACAGAACAAGAAGCCCTTGATCTTGTATGGGCCGTGAATAAATTCTGTGGCTATATTGATGTATTGTGGCATCTAATCACCAACTGTTGAAATGAATTTTAAGCTTAAAGTGAAGTCTGGTTAGACTTGCCAAGTCAGCTATACAATCAGTCTTATAATTTGAAGATGGAATACATCCTTGGAGGAGGTAATTTTGTAGCCGATATGTTATGCTTTGTGTGCAACCGTGAAGTAGAATCATGCAAAGTTTGTTCAATAACCAATGATATGCCAACCAATTCATGGAGAACAGCTGAAGGATCTTACAAAGAATACAGAATCTTCCAAAAGTGAAATAAAAGATGAAAATTATTCTAATTGGACACAGGCTATACGATGAATCTAGGAATTCTGTATCACTATTCTCCAGACACTGAATAACAAGAAGCTCAATTAATACCAATATGTAGTTTAGCGAGAAAAAATTCTAAAACAATATAATGGTGCTCCTAAAGCAGGACATTATGGTGCTAAACATACTATAAAATTTCTTAAATGTATTATTTCACGGGCATATACAAAAGGCATATATAAACACATTGCTGATTACATAAAAACATTATACTGTATTGAGTATAACTGTCATAAACCTTCAAACAGGTTCAAAACCTTCAAACACCATTTTATGGCTAACACTTTGAAATGCTTGCTATCGATTTATTTGGCCAACTACCTCAAAGTATCAATGGGAGAAAATGGATTAGAATAGAAATGGGTGGAGCTTTTCTCTTTAGTCTCTGCTCCTGCAAAGGAATATGCAATTACATTAAACAAAGAGGTTTTCTTAACATGTGGATAACCTCAAAGCTAATCAGTGATAATGGAACTCAGTTCATTAGTGCTGTATTGTAGTAACAGTGTTTTTTAATTAACACTGACCAAGTTTTCACTCCAATGTATTTGTGTCATGCAAATCCTGTTGAGTGAAAGAACAGGAATTTGATACCTAGGGCTGGCCATACTTGTGGCCAATGAACATTCTCCTTGGGCAGAAAAGTTTCCAACAATTCATTTTGCAATGAATAATCTTAAATATGAAACTACCAGCCAAACTACCAGCCAAACTGCCACATTCCTCCAATCTGGAAGGCAACTACATATGCCAGATAATGCTACACATTATCTTTGGCATGTTATCTCCAATCATGATTTTGTAACAGAAATTACCCAATAAAGAGATATCCTACTACAGTCAATCAGGCAAAGGAACTCTCTGAAAAGAAAGAAGAGAATCAAAAACAATTCACTGATACAGGTCAAAGACCTGGATACCAATTTAAACCTGGAGATCAAGTTTGTATTTCCATACAACCTGTGAACAAATCTCCCAAAAATCTGAATCAACCAGTGAGCAAATCCAACTCTTGACGAGTCATAAACTTAGATGACTCGTCGAGACAGTCCCTACATTATTATAACTCAACACTCACCGACTACCTATGAAGTTTCAAACTTAAAAGAACCAGATACTCCATTAGGTATATATCATTCCTTAGCCTTCAGACCCTGTCTTGACTCAATAACTGGAATAAAATTTCAGCATCAATAACAGCACTTTGCTAAAAAAATTGCTAAAGGGAAACAACTACAGAGATCGCCATGAAATTTCCATCAGAACATATGGAACAAAAACTCAATTGCAAGTAGGTTTATTGACTGACTTTTTTGGATAAATATTTTTGCACTTTTAAGTTGTTAAATAATGCTAGAAAGCATCAAAATTTCACTGAATGGCTATTATATGTGCAACATTAAAAATAAATGTTTTTACTTCCTTATACGAAGTAAAAAGGAAGTATTGTAATCGTGAAAAATTTCGGGTATCATACTTCAACAAAAATATCTGTTTTGACCGCTATCGAATGCAATTTAACAATATTTTCGAGTCTGAAGAGATTTTTTCGTGGCGTCTGGGCGCACATACGTATGTATCTCGCATAACTCAAAAATGATAAGCTAACAGTTAAGTAAAGCTAGCGCCAGAGTATTGCTGTGGTAAACAAATATAGTGAATTTTAAAGAGCACATTTATTCTATTGTGGTTTATGTGCAACTGATGAAGTAGATTAAATTCAATCCAATAAGTTTAAATGAAACACAAAATGTGTATAATTTAATATTCCGTATAAGGAAGTCATGCGGTGTACAGATCCGCTTTATTTTTTTACTTTTCATTTTCATTCAAAAGTCCTTTATTTTTGGATCTTTCATATTACACAATGAGAAATACATATAATGTCTGACAGATCACAAGAGAATTAACTGTATAGAAATCAATCTTTCTCTAGTTTTCAAAATTTTTTATGAATTAATAATTATACAGATTTGTGCTTTAGAGGTAAAATAATTTATAATACTGAAATGAATTGAAAAGAAAAAAAATCTGAAAGATTTCAGATTTTAAATTACGTTCAAAGGTGCATTTTTTTAACGTTTCGTGTGCTACCTTTTTTATTAAATATCATGTACTACGTACTCAAACCATAAAATTCAGTTCAAAATCAATATCGCAAAATCATTTTAAAATGAACATATCTTTAGAATTTCCATAAGTCTCGTGCGCTGAAGATAAATTTTTTTTTTTTTCCCCGTACAGTGTTGCCATTGCTCGCTTTGAAATCATTTAGTTTGTTAATCAGAAATTCGTTGAAATGTTACAAAACATAAAATCGATAATAAAGCAAATTTCAAATTCAAAATTAGGGCTTCCAGATGCCCATATTCGCAGTAGGATTACGTCATTCAAAATTCGATGGCTCTAGGTTTTATCACAATGCGAGAAACATGCATACATTTATGCAGATTTTTCATTTTTTAAGTTTTTGCGTTTCCAACGCAGAATCGACGCATCGCAAAACGAAAGTAATAGTCCTTCGGGACTAAATCCCTTTGGACTAATAATGTATAATGTGGAACAAGGAAGAATATTTAAAAAAAAAAAAAAAAGGGGGGGTCTAATTAAATTTTTCACTGAAACATCAAACATCACAAGACAGAAAATTTTAAATGGTTAGCGTACGCATATACATAATATCACACATAATATGAAATGATTAAGTAATTGTCCAGAGTCACCTTTAGAAAAAATTCATAATACTTTGAATTTTTTCTCTAAATCCTCCAGAAGAATAAAAATTTATATACGTCTTTAAAACTCAGTGTTTTTAAACAACTCAATAAAAACACTTCTATAATAAAAGACGCTAAAAAAATTAAAAAAATATGATTGATGAAATATCACAGCATTAATCTGTTATGTTTCTGTTTTGTTCAGGTCTTTTGAATACCTGTTTGCTTGTCCTATTACACCACTAAGGTCTGGTGGTCACCTTCGGTTTTTGAACTTATATTCCTTACTTGAAAATAATGATCTGCAAGCTGATACCACATTTTTTCATCAGTCAGATCTCTCAGGCAAGAAAATTGCTAATAACTGGTATATGAATGAGAATTTAGTTAGTTGTATTTTGTTTTTATATATAAAAAAAATATTTTGTAACAATCTATACGAAAGATATGCATCTGATTGAACATACCGATAAAATGGGCAGCTACAGGCGAGTATCTGTAAGCAAGGTATAAATACTCATCACATCAAAAAGTGTTTACGTAAGAGCATATGCAGAAAAGTAATATGAGTATGACTGAAATTTTAAAGTTTTATGTATTGTTGATGTATTAAGTTGGAGCGAATGTGATAAAGAATGAGCTGATTGTGAGTATGGATGAAACTGTAGTTCATAAGGGAAATTTTAGTAGAAAAGTTTATGCGGATGTATGTGTGAAAAACAGATAATTTTTTGGTGATCTTGGCATGATTGTGGAGACATAAGAGCATGTTTAACATGAGGCAATATATTAGAGGCAAAAGAGTTAATGGAAAATGATGCCTGGTGATATCAAAAATGGAAATGGCAAGTTTGAGGCAGTGGATGATCGAATGAAAGATATTTATTAGATCTGATAAGATGACATATTTTACACAGATCAAATGTTTATGTCCAGTAGCTAGAAGGAGACGACTATCTGTTTAAGGTTTCATTCTTTTTACAGTCATTCATTCGGTGACATTTAAGGTTAAATTCCTCTACATGCCACAGTCAGCTGATGAAATAATGTAAGTACAAAGTTTTCTGTTTTTCAGTTGTGTCAATAATTAGGTAATTACTGATTTTAAATATTAGGTTGTTTTGTACATTGCCCGTAAGAGCCTTAATGGATTTTAGTGGCACTTACTTCCATTAAAAAAGTTTTAATGCAAAAATCCACTAAAATCATCAGAAGATATCACATTTTGAAGTAGTACCAATAAATACATACCACTGCAGAACCTACAGCCACACCAGCAGCTGTTGATGCCATCTGGGCAAACATCCCAGGTTGTTGAGGAGCAGCCATGGGAGCAGGAGCTTGGGCAGCTGGAGCAGGTTGCTGAGGAGGAGCTCGAGCTGGCACATTACTTGCCGGCCTTGAGCCAGATCTTAATAATTCAGAAAAAATAAACCAAAAATTACAAAATAATTCCCCACTATCTTAAAAAATAAAAACTTGAAAATTTACTGGAGATTGCAAACTGACAAAGAAAATGCTTGATAATTTATATGGCTCATAAGTACTGTTCTGGTTATAAATAATAATAAAAAAAAGCAATTTTATGGGGAATAAACAAAATATCTAAAAGGATGATAATTCTCTTTTAGGCAGAGAATACAGTTTAAAAAAATTATAATTAAATATAAAGTATATCAATTATGAATGGTGATTTAACCATAACAGGACTTTTAAACTCTTATTCACTTTCTGTTCATTTTAATTGCATTATTTTATACAACTAAATCTGTAAAAAAACTGGATGTACATAAATCATATCTAGTCTACAGAGGCTGTTTGTATTTTGGAAATTTTTGTTTTAACCACAACTATATTTCTGAAAGTATAAATTTTTGTCTGCAACTTAACCAGGGTTAGTAGCCACATTTTAGTTAAAAAAATAAGCACCTGTTTAATTACGTATATACATAACTGCATAACCTTAAATGAAAAATGAGACTTTAATTTAAAATATGGAAAATTCAGTATTTGTTAACACAGAATCAGCATTACTCAACCATAGGAAATAATTACAATTATTTTTTTTATTTTAAATAACACTTCAATTGATAGAACTAGTTTACAATGAGAGGAGGGGGGGGGGAACTCTATCAAAACGGAACTATATTACAAGATTTAACAAACAGAACTATATTACAAGATTTAACAATGAAATCTCAGTTCAAAATAAGGAAAATAAATAATACTGTATTTATTATATTTATACAAAGTACTTTACAACATAAAAAAAAGATTTATGCTTATTAATTAATAACATTACTTTTACTTTTGATTTTCCTTTTGTCTATTCTCATTAATGTCTGAATCTAGTTCTCTTGAGAGTTTTTCACATTTCATTAGAATTATTTAAAAGATGAAAGTCTTTTGTAACTTCAGCCTATTCAGCAAGTTCATTTGCTTTATTTTCAAACACTTCTCTTTCGAATGTAGTTTTCTTTCCTTTAAGAGAAATCAATTCATCTGTTGATTCTTCTGCTTTCCTTTTTTTATTTTGAATTATTTCTGTTTTTTTCTCCTCCGCTCTTTTAAATACAAGCGATACTGTGAACGAGCTGATGAAGCTACTGCTCTCATATCTTTCGTAATTGACACATTGTGTATCCCACCAGCATGTTTCATATAATCACAAACTATGCGCTGGGCAATGTACTAATTTTCCCCCAGATTTTCTGTTTCTATATTTTTATTGATACCAAATCCTCATTCAACAAAGGCTTACTCATGGGAAAGAATAAGGATCATTTTAAATGTTTCCCATAACTTGAAGTACTTTTCATTAATGAATATATGCAAAAAAGTATCTAATCTAATTTTTCTCACATCATAGGTTTTAAATTCTGTAAGGTATGACTGGACAACATTTTCGATGAAATCAGAATATTCCAAAACAATATTATTGCATTCTTCTGAAATGTGACCTTTCTGGGGAAAATGCATCAATACACTTTTCATTTGCTCATATGCTTTTGTGCTGTTTTCCGCCATATACTTCGGATTCACAGAAACAGCATTCCGAATTAGTGAATAATTAACTTGACATTTCTCCATCAGCTTTTCAAGTAGCCGCAAAATAAAAATTTGAGTCGCATCTAAGAGAAAGGTAATCTTTATCCGTGATTTCTTATTTAGCGTATAGTTCTTGCAAGAGCTTATTAGCCCTAAATACTAAACTAATCCTAATCAAAAGTTGCTTTACTAATTTGTGCAAATCGAAAGCAAAAAAAGGAACAAGTGGTGCATAACTTTGGTAAAGTTCCAAAAAGGGTTAAACCATTTCGTTCAGCCACACACAAAAAAAAAAAAGAATTTTACAGGCATTAATTTGTCTTTAATTTATTTATTATTATTTCATATGATTTGCAAGTTATTTTTGCATATTTTCCATTCTCAATTAGCTTCATGTAACTTTTTATATCTTGCCAAATTTCAAAAGCACGCAAACACATGCTGGTACATTTCTCTAGCCATCTATGGGTACAAAATTTCAATGGCAAAGTCCTATGCACACTCGCTGTTAAAAAATCTTCTCGATGTGCTGGAGACTCTTTGAATAGATAGCACACGGCTCCCAAAATAGAAGGTATATCCCAGTTTGCAGTGGATGCGCTTTCATGGAAAGCATTGTTCAAAACATGCAAGCCACAACTACCAATAGACATACATTCAGTGCCATATTCCTTTCCCAATTCATGTTGGAGGTTTTCATATAACTTCCATTTTACGACTGGCCCATCCATACTTATTTGTAGCGGCTTCTTTATATCTAGATTTTTTTAAATGCCATTTGAAAACTTTCAAAAATATTAGCAGCTGTTGCATGTCCCATGAAAACAGACGTCAAAAATCGAGTTACAACTTTATTTTGGTCAGAATGCCAATATCTGATATGTAAAGCTAACTGCTTTTTTTTTATTTGTTTCATTCAAAGTCTCGTCAAATAACAATGTGAAGTGGGATAGCTTCTTAAATTCATCATATGAGACTCTGAAAATAAGGTGCTAATCCAAAATGGCAGAGACAAGCAAGCTTTCTCTCACTACAAGAAAAGCATTGAAAAAAGTTTGCCCATGTCACTGCTAGATCTATTTATCAGCACTTTCAAACACCACAAAATTTCAGCATCCAAAACATCTTTTGAAACTCCTACATCATCATCTAAAGTATCTGAATTTCACGAAGCACAAATAACACTTGGGGAACTGGACGACGCAACACTAGCAGGATTTGATTTTAGGAAAAAGCTTGTTATATCACCAATAGCTGTATTTTTCCCTTTCAGAAATTTTTTATGCTTGGCATCTAAAAATAAATATAATTTATTGTACACTTACTTATTTTTCGCCTCATATTAATATTTAAATAATTTAACTTAAATAAATTCTAAACATTTTCTAAATTTCCATTATATAATAGTTTTCCCTTAACACATATTGCAGAGCAATTTAAGTAAAAAAAAAAAGAGGAATATTTCTGAAATCAGAAGAAGGAAATTGCTTCATACAATCATCCTTTATACAGTAAAAGTTTATTCAGGTATATTCAGAAATTCCCAGATATCTGAAAATTCTCGATAGTCGAATGTAACTGGAAAAAGAGGGGATTAGATTGTAGCCGTTTTTAAAATTTTTCAGCTTAATTCTTTTGATATTTCAACATATGCATTAAATATCATTCTTAAAAGTATTTCTGTACATTTCGTCACATCGCAATATTTAAAATGCAAAATATTATAAACATCTTAATTTAACATACAGTAGATAACAAACGTTGCTCTTGATTAAAAAAACTATGTAGCCCAATTATCACCGTAAACATATAAACTCTTAGACACAAAAAACGACGCACTAAAAGCAAATTGGACACAAATTGATATGCATACAGGTTTTGACGGAAAATGCAAAATTTTACATTTTGGCTGCCAATGAATGAACGGTTGTTGATATAGCACATCTGCGCAATTGGCAGGGTATTTAACAGGAGAATTAAGATTCCAGGTCATAAATTCTTCACGAATTTCATTCCGTGTACTGTGGTAGACAGTAACTATGCCTCGCATACAGGTGCGCAAACGATATGCGCAGATATCAGAATTTGAGAGAGGTCGTGCAGTTGGGCTCAAAGAAGCCAGTTGGTCTTATCGGCGAATAGCTCGACATTTGAACAGGAGCGATGCCATATTAGACGATGTTGGCAGGAATGGGTGAACCATGGCCGTACACAGCATCGAGAAGGAAGCTTTAGGCCTAGAGAAACAACAGAACGTGAAGACCGAGCTATTGTCAGTCCGGCACTCACAGCCCCAGATGCATCATTATCATAGATTGTACGTGCAACTAGTGCTTCAGTGACTGCAAGGACCATTTCATAGACGGCTCACAGTAAGGGGGCTGAGCGCCCCACACTGGAATGTCACTGACTGGAGTAGAATAGCCTTCAGTGATGAATCCCGCTTTGAACTGAGCCCCGATAACCAGCGAAAGCGAGTCTGAAGACGCCCCGGACAGCGGTGTGATACCAACCTGACTGTTCGGCAGACAGGCCGACAACCAGGTGTGATGGTCTGGGGTGCCATTTCATTTCATAGTAGGACTCATTTGGTTGTCATCCAACGCAACCTTACAGCACAGCGGTACCTCGACAAAGTTCTAAGGCCCGTTGTCTTGCCCTTCATGTTACGCCACCCTGGGCTTACATTTCAGTAAGATAATGCCCGCTCCCACACTGCACATGTTTCTACTGCTTGCCAAACATTACCTTGGCCAGCAAGGTCGCCAGATCTCTCTCCTATTGAGAACGTTTGGAGCATTATGCGCAGGGCCCTCCAACCAGCTCAGGATATTGACAATCTAACAAGCCAGTTGGACAGAATTTGGCCCGATACCCCTCAGGAGGACATCTGCAACCTCTATCAATCGATGCCAAGCCGAATAACTGCTTGCACAAGGGCCAGAGGTGGACAAACACGTTACAGATTTTTTCACTTTCTGAAGTTCTATCACTTCAATAAATAATCCAATTTTCTCAAACTGTAATCATTTGTTTTCCTGTACATGTACATCACTTCTACAGATTTTCGTCCCATTCGGATAACTCCTTCTTGATGCTTTTTTTTTTTCGTCTAAGAGTGTAGATTGTAAAAATATATTTATGAACATATAAAAACAGCCCAACGAAACTAAAAAATATTCTGCTTAGCAAGCACAGTAATACTATTGTAAGTGCTCATAAACAAATCCCAGATTGAATATCAAAACTAATTAATTATCTTTGCAAAATATAGCAAATGTTATTGCACAATATGCATTCCGTAATTCTTCTGCATGTGATACTACGCAATTGTAATCAACAGCTGCAAGTATTCGGAGAATAAACAACTAAAGGAAAAAAATGAGACATCTGGAGTGTTTTTCATTGTAATTTTGAACGGACTGCATTAAATTTCCAGAATAAAATCACTCTTCGCTTGGGTTGGTAGACAGCAAAACTTTTAGTCCTATTCAATCCATATTGGAAAGTGACAAAATAATAATAATAAATAAATTTAAATTAAAACCAGTCCATTGCTTGCTCTGCTGTGATCTGTAACGGTTTCAATATCGGTGATTTTTTGCAGAAAGGGGAGGATCCAGAACCTTAGGACCCCTCGTTTCCATACTGTAGAATGCATTGGCAAAAGAAAATGTAAACCCAAAATTCCCAACTTTGAAGATACACAAGAAATATAGAAATAATAAGAAGAGGGGGAATATAGTATATAAATAGTATGACAAAAGCTTTTCGAAAGCAGAAAATGAAAATTAAAAATAAATAAATGAATCAGAGGTCTACAGCAGATTTTAATTTTTTTATTTCACACACTAGAATTAATAATAATTAAATAGAAAAAGTTTACTTATGATCCATGTGACACTTTAAAGCAGACTCTCCCATACTTGCAATGTTGATTTCAGTTTTACACCAGGAACACATGGCCTTGCGATTATTTTCGCTTTGTTTAAGCCATTTTCCTTAGAAAGCCAATCTGTGTTAAAAACACACTTACCCATTTTTAAAGTTTATCTAAACTTAATTTACCGCAAATAATGTATTATAAATATTCATACATGTGCTTATAATATAAGCATATCGATCATAATAAATGCGAATATGAACTTACCACGTCGAATGAGAATGCTAATTATTAAAATCTTGATCGAAATTGGAATATCTACAGTCTGTGGGTGGGAGGAAAATTATGTAGAATGTACCGGAATTTTCAATCCCTTTCACAATTCTTTGACCAATAGGACGATGTGCACCTGTCTCTACTTGCACAAATCAAAAGTTACGTTAATGCGTCGAAAGCAATTTCCGGAAGTATGATTCACGATCTGATGCTCCAGATAAGAAAGAAAAAGTTGTTTATTTAGTTGCGGCTTTGATACGGGGGGGGGGGGACTCTTCTAAAAATGGAAGAAAAAAAATGCCTTAAAGAAAAAGTAAGCACCTGTAAGGGACTTTATAATTTATTTTCAAATATAAGGACTTATAAGCACTTATAAGTCCTTACAAGTGTTTATAAAACTTGAGTTATACTAAATGAATTTAATAAATTTTCCACATTTTGCTCTTTACAGTTCTTGTATTACAGCATTTACTAAGATTTAACTTTTAAAAAATACCTCATTAAATTAATATTTATTCTTCGTTTTCTACGAGATAAAATGAATATTAATAATTAAAATTTAAACACACTTGTATCCTTTTGCTTCAACTTCTTTCTTATAAGAAATTATACCCATACTGATAAGAATCAGGTCATACCTTCCGTCAACTGAATATCACTTAATGGCATACCAGTAAAAGTCAATATTATACTGGTGGTTCTCGAAGGTTCTATTTTTTGTTGCAGCAGTTTCTTCCCCCTTCACATACACACATACAATGAATATATAGGCCAGTTTCATACAAGAAGTTCTTAATCTAGGCCCATGAGCCGCCGAGCAATAAAAGCCTGAACACGGTTAGATCAGTCCAGGATTGGAATCCCTGAGAATGGGTTGGCTGCATAGGCATTTTTGTGGGTTTCTCCATGTGTAATGTTTTTCTAAAATGTCCTCGACAAAGCTTCTCTTCTTTTCATGTAGTGCCTAATTGCGGAGGATGTAATAAATACAGATTGATGACGTCTATCTAGGCAAACAGTGCTAGTATAATTTTACATAATCATACAATCTAATTCATCTATACTAAATTCATCTTATTTCACATTTTAACGAGAGACTGAATTACTTTTCAGCACAAGTCTCTCTCTCTTTTTTTAAAATTAAGAATGAAACTGTCATCACTATGAGAAATACTATTTTAACAGCATTTGTAATCTTAGTATTTCCTCACATTCCTGTGCATAACGAAAATACGAGCTGAATATCTGTAGAAGTGACCTGTATAACAGCATCTATATTTTGTCATGGTACTTACCTGTTTATGACAATTCCAGTCTTTATACGCATATATAAATAAAAGTTGGAATATTTGAATTACGACCAAGGCACAGATGGCTATCCGCCCAAGGAAGAAGGGGCTTCCTGGAGGACTTGGAGAAATTCGTTGGTATTCATGTTAAACATGACGCCACTTGCAGACATCTAGTTCACTGAACCTAGCTATCAGCGTTCATCAATTTTACCACTCAACATTATAAATAAAGTTAATAAATCCACTTGAAATTTTATGATATTAGTACTCATTTGTTTACATTTCCTATTTTTATTATAATTTATGACTTAATATTGCTGTCTGAAACATGCAAAATGCAATACAATGAAAATATAACCAATAAAATTCTTTTTTATACTGAAAGAGAATATTAAAAAAAACTTAAGGGGGAGAAGCAATTAAAATTTACGAACTCTACCTTGGCGAATCATTTCTTTTTTGACGCCATGAAGGATCGGCACCAATCCTTCCACCCGCTACAGAAAACAAAAACAAGAAGTCTTACACAAACTCTGTGTCCATGTACACATCGACATATTTTAACTTCAAAAAATCCCAGAATTGCACAAGCTAGGCACTGTCTTAACTTTGTCCATGTACACATGGATTTATTTTCAGTTAAACAAAATCAGGAAGCTAAAGCACAGTTAAAACTATCATATTAACCAAAAAACATGCGCCACTGTCTTAACACACAGACATGAACTAATAACCAAAAATACATAAAGAGTAATAAATAACCAAAAATGCATATTTCCCGACATAAAAACATTAAACAACAAATCTTTTAACAAAAATTAACTTACAGACACCAATAAATAAACATCAATTTTTTAACATACTTTTTCTTCACGTGCATACGTTCACGCCTCCCACCAGCATCTCCTCCATGTAAGCTATTCAATTAAATATTTGGTCATTTCGGCTCATCCGCTGTTAACGGCGAATAAATATGTATAATAGTATCCAAGAAAGCAATAAATATGTTTTTTTTACTCCCCCTGCTCCTTCTCGTACCACACATATTCGGGAAAATAATAGTGCGAGCCGTCTTTTGTTTCCTCGTCTAAACTGCATTTAATTGCACTCCACGTTCCATTTATTTTACGTACTCTTTCCAGCAGTTAGAAATTATAGTCATATCCGGAGGAATATACTCATTTATAATACTAAGCAAACTTTCAGATGACCTTTCAGGCACCACTTTCATAAAACATTATGCACATGCAACCAAACACAGCAACTGAAAATCCTCTGTCCATACAAAAAGGTTACTATTACAAAAAATAGCCCCAAAACTCTATTTATCACGACATATTTAGAGATATTCACACAATTTTCTTCAAGGCTAGTTTCGCCAACTTCATCAACATTAGGGTTACAGAAAGACCTATTTCATGCAGTGGGATTCTAGATTTCATGAAGAACCAATACCACTTGGCGATTTTTTCAGACAGAAACCAAGGGGTACCATACAGTAAATTTCAACCAAAAGAGCTTTTATCACAAAAATGCAAGAAGGTACAATGAACCGCAATGTAGCTGAAAGATGAAATACGATACAATGAGGGAGGGAATCAATAAATAAGTTAAAAAAAACTGATGAAAAATTATGAGTATAACTTAGCTGGATTCCCATAAAAAATTAATATTTTAAAAGGAATTTGCCTTTATTAATATTTAACTGGCACTTTATGCAACTGCTTATGTCGTGAACGCTTAGCGTTCACCCTGACTTCAAGGATTCTACAAGGATAAAATAGTTTGGTAATGCTATCTCAAGCATAATATTTACTAATTCTTAATAATCATTCCAAAATGGTATCCCCGATTATTTTTCACATGCTATGAAAGGATCTATCATTTAATTATTTCAAATATATCTCAACTATACTAGTAATTTTATTTATGGAGGGGGTACTTTACACCTATAATTAAAACTCTATATCTGAGAACAATTACATAAAATTCAAACGCTATGAATCCCAAAACTTAACATTAGCTCGTATCTGAAGAATAAAAAAATATACTTTTTTGTTCAATTACGCCTGTGCACTTTGCCTTACATTCAATAAAACATATTCTTAACTAGCATTCAGAAAAATAATTTGATCATCTACCACGTGCAAAATGATATTCATAAATCAAGCGCAAATACTATTAAGAATTACATAACATGTAACAAATTAATATTCTATTTATAAAATTTGTTTTCTTTAATATGCTATTAAATTAACAACTATACCTCATTGGTGCTGATCTTCCACGCCTTGGCATTTTAAGTACAAACCGCTTTAGAGTGAAGCAAGAATTTCAGTTCAACGAATTAATCAACAGAACTCTGAAACTTAAGGTACTCACTGCGCTTGAAACTTAAGGTATTCAATGCGCTCAATGAAAAGAAAACGTAGTATACCTAGGATATATGTATGCCCTTCTAATGTACTCTTTTCTGTTACGCAACACGCAACTTCTAGAACCTATTACACATACAAAGAAAAGGCGTCTATAAAATCGAGAGAAAAAAATGTGAAAGAGGCTAGCTCAATAACTCAGAACATCCCCTATTTTAAGTTTTTAACTTTCACTGAAAGACGTCGCTAGTAGCCAATACTAATCGACGGCTAAGGTTCACTTTAATAAATAATTTTAAACGAAGGCTTCTCCTTTTCATTCGATAATTAAAAAGAATAGTAAAATCTATCAAAGAAGAATTTTGCCTTCATTCAATGTAATATTTTCTTTTATCACGCATAATAAACGAATATGCCAACCAAGTACTTATAAAGGTGATATATGAAATATTTTTAGAAATTCTTTTAAGATAACAATACTTCAAATTTGGAAAAAAATTCGACTTAAATTAATTAAATTAATCGTGGTTCTAACTTAGTGCCTTTATCTGTAATAATTGTGTTATATTTGTCTTATTTAAAATGGCATTGTTTTTGTTGTAATTCGTCTGTGGAGGGAATTCATAATGTTTCTGATCTCTGAAATTATGCCATAAAAGTGAGTTTTATATTTAAGAATTTGATGTATGCTTTTGATTCTGGGTGAATATATTAAAAAAACAAATGCATAATTAGTTCGAAGAATTTTTATATCTATAGCACAGTGCAGTTTTATTTGTTGCGGAAACTATTGTTTTGACATCGGAGTGCGTTTATATACAGGATTCCTATACACCTGAAAAACCCTGAAGTCAGGGAAATGAAAAATGGTCAGAGAAAAGCAGGAAAAATTCTAACTTTTTTGAAAAATTCCAAGAAGTTAAGAAGAGTTTTTTAGATGATTCCTTTCATGTTATAAAATATTAATGTTTTAAACAGTACCTAACAAAAACTATTCTTTACAAAAGGAAATAAATGAAGATTTATCTAATAATTGTCATTCGTGGAGAAAATATTTTATCCGCTTTGTATTTCTTATAATTTTATGAATTCATAGTTCTCTTTTTTTTTTTTTTTTTTTTTTTTTTTTGTTTAATAAGTGAGTTGTTTACCTCCCGGTTTATAAAATTCTTCTGTTACTTCTTTTTTGAGCAGTGTAATCGGCCTTCGAAAATAAATAGTTAATTAAGTCAGTGTAATGTGTTGTTGTATATTACACTAAATGACTGCAATAATACTTCTTTTTCACACTTTTTAAGGGACAAATCATGATGCTTTTTGCCTTCAATTTAGTTTTAAAATATCACTTGGGGAGTTTGCCAGCAACTGAAGAAACTGCGGGAATACAGCATTTTGCACCCATATTCATTAAAGTTATCATAATGAGTTTGGTAGTAGCGACTTCACAATGCCGAATGTGTGCAATTCTCTAAATCTTTTTAAGCAAAAACAGATCATTGTGTAGAGATCATTGAGAAGAAGAGGCTAAAAAAATAAAGAAAGGCTTCACAAAAAATGTGTTTTATTTTTTCATATAATCTTCGTTTAATGTTTTAAATTCGTATCTTAAAATTTGTTTAATGTTTTTCCATTTGATTTGTTGATAATATTTTGCTGACGATAATCTAAATATCAATAGTCTGGGAACATTTAAAAAAAAATAAAAGTTGGGAAAATTGCCAGCTTGTACTTGGTAAATAATTTTTGCCTTTTCATTTGTAAAAGATGGTCAGGTTGCACCAAGATGGTTGCATTAGTACGTAACTGTCAAAACAGCTTGCTTGGGAACACTTTAGCGGAATAGATTATGAGAGCTACAAAGATGTGAGCAACTGATAAATTGAAGCTGAATGAACACTAATTGTTGTATCACACATGGTTTAGTCTTGTGCCTGCATGCCTTTGGCTTTGCTTCAGCAGTGATTCGCACTCTTGGTGCAGCATTTTGTTTTGTTCCACATTGCAAGGCTTTTTTTTTTATTTAAAGGATCATCTTCCATTAATGTTCACTGGTCTAAGAGGGGAAAATGGTGGGAAATTCAAGATTTTGATAACTTAACAATGGGTACTGGAATGCATTGATATTATAGGGAGACTGAAGGCACGGAAAAAAAAAGGTAAATTGTAGGAAAATGTAAATTTTGGGAATGTAAAAGAGAAAGATGTACATTGTTTCATATTTGTTTTTGGACACTTGTATTTTTTTTAATTTATTTAAATAAACCTTGTACTAAATATTGAAATATGGACTTCATATTTTCTGTAATAAATTATTTTGTTCTGTATTTTAAGCCTTGTTTGTTCAAAAATACATATCAGCAAACTACTCCTTATAATAAAAAAATTTTCTAAAAAAACTGTTAATAATTTGAGCATTTGAAAGTTTTGTTAGCATTCGAGCATTTGAAAGTAGTACATATTTTTGCAGGCAGTTTTTTGTTTTAAATAAAACTGCACTGCAAGAAATATCATTTGCATTTAGAAATTTTTACTTGCTTAGGAAAATATATTAACAGTTCCATATCTGAAATGGTTATGCCAAGATGCATCAATTTAAGTGAAATATCTGTTAGAAATTTAATAATTCATCTTTCTAGAGATGGCAAAAGTGTTTGAAATATCTAAAAAAAGATCTTTTATGTAAAACATTGAGCTGTCTTGCACATAATAAAACAATAGAAATTGTGGGAAATCTGGACCACATTCCAAGCTAACAATGAGGAATCGCAGATTTATTCTGTAAAAAATGAAAGAAGACCTATAAATTAGTGCTGTAAAACATTCAGCAGATTTAGAGAAACAGTTTGTGATAAAAGTTAACCTTTAAATGTTTAGATGAGTTATTTAGGGTGTGGATACAATCAACAAGGAGGAAATTTTTTGTCAGCAAGAAAGCAAGGGGAAATATGTCTGGCATTTGCAAAATCTGTGGCCAGACCTAATGTCAGTAATAACTGCTTGTTGGAATTCAGGAAAGTTCAAGAACTGCAACTAAATTTTCGAAAAACCATGAAACCATATTTACATCGTTTTAAAAGTAGTGAAACAGGTGTTAAATGGGAAAAAAACATCTGACAACTTTGTGAAACAAAATGTCATAAATTACTTTCTTCTGAACATCGAGTAGTTTTAATTTACAATATTTCATCCTTGTATTTAATTTGCATAAGAACCATGACACTCAGCTGAGAGCCACTCTGTAGCTACCCCTGCCTATATTAAGCAAAGTTTTAACACATTGGAATAATGTGATATTTTGCAGAAAAGTCAAAATTTACTCATATTTAGGTCCAAGAGACAAATTAATATGTGACAAAGTGTGAATTAAGAACCAAGTTAAAAAAAAAAAACTTATTGCATAATGTCATGGCAATGGTAGAGGCATGATAGTTTGGCGATATTTCTCTACCTTTATAACAGGAGAAATTTATTTGTATAAAAAATAATGTGGATCAGTATAAATGTATAAATATTTGATATTCTTCTGGTATCGGGACCAGATTCGGAAATGCATGCATGTATGCACATGTATATATATATGTGTGTGTGTGTGTGAATGTATGCATATATGCACATGTGTATATCTATGTGAATGTATGCACATACATACATATACACATGCATATACGAATGCACCATCCATATATACATACATTTCTGAATATGGTCCTGATAACAGAAGAGTACCAAATATTATTTTTTACGAAAATCTGCAGGAAAATTCGGAATGCAGAAAAATCAAAATTCTGTCAGGATAACGATCCTAAACCATCTATACATTCATATATACATGCATTTCTGAATCTGTACCTGATAACAGAAGAGTACAAAATTTTGTTTTTTTTACGAAAATCTGAAAAAATCTACAGGAAAATTCGGAATGTAGAAAACATCCAAATTCTGTTAGGATAACGAGCCTAAACAAATAACCCTAAATGTTAGCTTGTGATAATTATACAACGGTCTTGAAGTTATCAAAAATTCTCCATATATGAAGATGCATGTTTCTCATTGTATGAAGAAAAGAAAAGGAAACATGAGACTTCTTTGAAAGCTCTACCAAAAGCACTTATGTAAGAATAGAATGTTTTTACATGAAAAAATTAGTTGAATCCTTGCCAGAGCACATGAAAAGTGTAATTTTAGTTAAAGAATGCCCAATGAAATTTTGAATGTCGTGTAATTTCCTTGTTTTTAATAAATATAAGCTATTTATTCAGTGTCAAATACTTACATGAGCTCATTTTCAGAACCTTTTTAACCAAACACGTCGATTTTTAATCTTTGCAATGATAATTATAGATTAATATCTAAAGGAATCATTTTCCTTTATGGAGAACATTTTTCATTGCTGTTTTGCAAGGTATTTAGATGTTTAATCTGCAGCATCATTTTTTCGATTAATAATATCAGCAGTAAGCTCTCAGCATAATCTGAACTGAATAGATAGCATTGCATTATCAATAACACATGATTATGTCATTGATGGTGCAGTGCTGTCAACTTTTTCTCTGTCACTAATCACCAATTTTTTTGTCTGATGCCTATCTAAGGTCTTAATCATTTCATCAAAATTGATAAAGATGTTGATAAGGCTGTAGATAATAATTAACAATGGCAGACCAGTTTATTAAATATTGAAGTTTATAATTACATTAGCACAAGGATGTTCACTTTCCATTAAGCATAGCATTCAACAATAAACATGTATAATTTTAAAACTATGGGGAGATTCTCCCATTCCAAATGGGATATTGCATCTGCTATTCAATAAAATTATTTAGAATCAAATAAGTATAATAAAAAAGATATTAATAAATATATATCAAATTCAATTAGCATTGAAGAGCTAAAATTTTGAGGGCTAATTTTCTGAAAACTGCTCCTGCGATTTTTTACAAAACATGGCAGTTTGCCATAGTTTAAGTCGTATAATTGAAATGCGGAAAAAAATTGGTATGTTATTTCTGAAAAAGTCCGATTTTGTGTCAAAATACCTGTGTTAGAACAATCCTATATATAAATCAAATATATATCCGAAGTCGTGCTTTCAAGACACTGAAAGTGCAATTTGAATTTTGTCAATCGCCTCATTGGAACAGAAGATATAGAACTATCCCCCCTTTTTCTTTTGTGCACCTCAGATGTTAAGAGAATTTGTTTTAGTAGTAAAAAATCTGTGTTAGAGAGATGTTGCATTAAGGAAAATAATCTTTATGACTAAAGCTAGGTAAAAGAAATACATCAGAAATAGTTTTTTTTTCCTTTTGATATTTTGAAAGTGTTAAATTTTTTTCTCTCAGACTTCTGTTTAAAAATGTATTGTGCTGCATCTTTTCATCGTAAGTTCTAATAGTTTAAGTAATTAATCTTGCTCATATTCTGCTATTGCTCTAATCAGCATCATTTACTTTAATGTAAATATTACTTTTTTAATTTTGTTTATTAGCCTAAAGGGCTATTAATTTCATTTTGGCATTTTGTTTTGAATTACTATAAATGGCGTATCACTTTTCAAATTGCTGACAAAAAATGTTAAGAGTCCTGTATTATATTAAAGAAATTAAATAATGAAGAATCTACATAAATGTATATATGTTTCTTGCATTGTGGTAAAACAATGGTATGTAGAGCCATCAAATTTTGAATAACATAATCTCCCATCAAATATGGGCATCTGGAACGCCTAATTTGGAATTTGTTTTATTATTGATTTCGAATTTTGTAGCACTTTAACGAATTCTTGGTTAATAAACTCAACGATTTCAAAGTGAGCATTGGCAACATTCTACGGGGGAAAAAACATTTTTATCTCCAGTGTGCGAGACTGTGTATTAGAAATTCTAAAGATATGTTCATTTTAAAATTATTTTACAGTATTACTGAATTGAATTTTATGGTTTAAGTGCAAAGAACATGATATTTAACCCCTTGCTCATCGCACCCGTCTCTTATACAGGCAACCAATACAAATAAATTTTGTTGCGCCTGTATCTGACATAGGCTATTGCATCTGTAGCAATTCTGTTTACACGGACGGCTCACAGATCACAGCACAGTACTTGTAAGTTGATTAGATAACAATAGTACGTAGATTCACAATATTTTTTCTGATAGAACATATTTTGAAAAGATGCAGTTTCAGTGCTCATCGCTATTTTGTGTTTAAATGTTTGTAAAATGAGTTGTTTAAGTGAACAAGAGGATTTAAGTCTTGAAGAATTGACAAGTGATTCAGAAGGCAGTTTTTTATTTTCAATTGCTTTTGATTCTGAAGATAGTGACGATCTTGCACAACATTTACCAGGGTGCCAATAGAACCAAATTATGCCATATGTCCCACATTTTCAGTTAAAATTATTGCGTAAAGTTAATATTTCATTTCAATTATCTTACAATATTATGAGCATTTTATAAATGATGAAATGGTGTATATAATTGTAAAAGAGACTAATCATTATGCTGAGCAATCAAGTAATGTTGTTGGTAAAAGAAACCGAAAGGTAAAAGAGAATGGAAACCTCTATCGGCACATGAAATGCATTTGTTCCTTGCGCTTTCAGTTTTACAAGATATAAAAAAACCTGAAGAAAGCATGTATTGGGCTAAGAAAACATCAGTAGAAACTTCTTTTTTTCCACAAGGTTATGTCATATAATCGATACTGTGAAATCAAAAAATACTTTGCATTTTGTGAACAATGATTCTTATGATCCAGAAATTCATCCTAACCTGAAACTCTGTGAAATTTGGCCTATCTGTGAGCATCTGAATAAAGTGTATCAAAAAACAATTACTCCAGGAGATATTACCAGTGATGAAACACTGATGTTGTGCAAAGGACATTTATCCTGGCCCTAATACATACCCTTGAAAAAAGCAAAATTTGGTATCAAAACATACATGCTAAGCAAATGTAGTTCTGATTATATATGGTCATTTATTATATCTACCGGGAAAGTACTTTGCTTCATCCTAAATTCCAATCTCTATCGGTAGCTTCATGAGTTGTTAAGATTCTGATGATGCCATTATTGAAAAAAGGCTACTGCATCACCTTAGAGAATTATTATACTTCACCAGAATTATGTAATATCGTTTTGACTTATCAAACAGATGTGGTTGGAACTGTTAGACAAAACAAAAAGAATTTACCTTTAGCATTGAAAAATAAAAAATTAAAAACTGACGAAGTTATATCATTTAGACGTGGCAAAATCCTCTCTCTCAGGTGGTAGGACAAAAATGAAGTAATAATGTTATCTTTTCATGATTCAAAAAAAAAAAACCAAAAGTTATAATTGACTACAATAAAACGAGAGGTGTGGATCTGGTAGATCAGTACCTTTCTAGTGATCAAGTAGCAAGAAACAGTGGAAAAAAAATTATAAAAGAATATTTTTTCACCTTTTAGACCAAGCCATTTTCAATGCTTTATAAAAAGGTGGGTGAACAAAAGTCACATTTAAAGTGTAGACCGTATTTAATTGATGAAATAATTGACAAATATCATACTTTTATCAATTTTTCAAGACGAGGTTGTCTATCGAGTGAAGCGTCATCAAATCATTTATTTGAACGACATTTTTTTAAACCTATACCACCTGCAGAAAAAAAAAAACCCTTCCAGAGAATGTAAAGTATGTTATTTAAAGAAGAATGCAAATGGAAAACGAATCGGGGGGAAAAAATGAGATATTATTATCTAGATTACAATTATTAGATTACAATGTAGGACTATGCGTACTATGTTTCAAACTTTACCATACCCAGGAAAATTATTAAATTTTTGAAAAATGTTACAGCTATTATTTATGTTGAATAAAAGCATCACCATTTGCAGATAACAGTGTGCGTTATTTACATGTACGTGATATTTCTCTCTAAAAAATTTACGTGTAATTTTAAAGGCCTGCATTGAAGCTTTTTTACCTAGCTTGGAGGTGTAAGGGGAAAGCCAAACATAAAGTAAAATAAGATAAATTAATAAAAAATTTTACATATTTAAAAAAACTTTTAAATTTAACAAAAAATAGTGTCTTTTGTATGAATTTATTTTAAATTTCATAAACATTAAAAGGCATTAATAAAAAAATTGATGATTTTTTAATAAATTTTGTCAAAATTTTGTGACAAGTAAGTTAATAAGTAAAGGTCACACGCACGACTTTAAAAAAAAAATTTCCTTGGTGCGTAATGTGAAATCTGAAAACTTTCAGATTTATTTATTTTAATTTTAGAGAAAGCAGAAAATGTTTAATTTAAGTGCACAGGCAAGATCGTGGATGTTCAAGAGCAGTTCTGAATTAGCAAAACGAAGAGAAAATGCCAGTAAGAAATTTATCCAAGAAAATTCAAATGGAGTAAGTGTTATTTGATTTTGTTTAATACTTTCTATTGTATCATACTTTTAAATATTTTTTTTTATTCAGAGATGGAAAAAGCAATATTGCATATTTTTAGGAAATGATTGTTTATTTTTGATTTGAATCTGCTAATGCTGTTATTTTGCTCTCCTAGTGTTGTCAGTAATTAGTTGTTTGATATTCATGCAAATAATTTATTTTAATAACCAATTAATATGTTTAATATTTTTCAATATTTAATCACATTATAATATGTTGAGTATGATTCTTTCATATAATTATATTGCTAATTATTTAAAAATTAATATCTTAGAATTAAAAATGTAGATCTTGCTTAAATTAATAGAAAATGTATTTGAGATATGTTGAGTGTGTTTTAAGGAAAAGTAAAAGTGTTATGTAACATAATCAGAGTAATATAAAGTTTTCGATCAATATTATAAAACATTATTTCTTTTTTTACTTCTTTGTATGAAGTAAAGGAAGTATTGCAATCACAAAAAAAATATCAACATTTTTGTTGATAAATTGCCTTCAGGAACAAATTAAATTCATGAATTGAGGTTTCACTGAATTAATAAGTTTTCTATAGCTGTTTTTACTGACTGACTAAAATGTAATTTTTATCGCTTTTGCTATATAAATTTTTAAAATTAATCTTTAATCTTATTTTTAAATAT
Source organism: Stegodyphus mimosarum (assembly GCA_000611955.2). Lineage (NCBI taxonomy): Eukaryota > Metazoa > Arthropoda > Arachnida > Araneae > Eresidae > Stegodyphus > Stegodyphus mimosarum. The sequence continues at coordinate 180,157 of KK112763.1, forward strand.
TGATAATTTTCAATCATTTTACTATCTGAGTTCTAAGTACAGAAGTAATGAATCTGTTAAAAATGTATAGCATTTTAAAATCTATATGCTTGTGAAAATTTTAAAATGTTTTCTGTCAGTTACTTGCCAGTTACGTGGAGCAAATGATTATTCTGGTGGAAAAGCTGTGTTCATTGTTTCTGAAAATACATTGTATCCTTCTTAAAATATCAGAACTTGACAGTTTTTGCTGCTTTTTTACTCCTTGTACGAAGCAAAGGAAGTATTGTAATCGAAAAAAGTTTTTAGCATCATATTTCAACAACAGTATCCATTTTGACTGCTACTCAATGCAATTTAACGATGTTTTTGCGTGACATCTGTATACGTAAGGACAGAATAAAGGACTTTTTTTCTCAAAAGGGATTGCAAAAAGGATTTAAAATGGGTTCAGAAGAGATTTATATATATACACTCACTCTGTTACTCGGCTCCATGAGCTTTTTTTTTTTTAAAAAAAATTCTGATATGTTGGTAAATTGTTAATTTTTTGCTTTAAAAATGATTGAATGATGTTATTCTTATCTTCTGGTTAGGGTTTTTATGCCTTTAAATAATCTGCATGCAATAGTTATAGAATTATCAACAGTTTAAATGCAGCTAAGTTTTACCATAGCAGCCATATTTGTTTACATTTGAAACAGCAGATTAGTGAATTAAATCAGTTTTTGCATCTTCAGTGTTGCTTTGCCGAATGGGACCAAAAGTAAACTTTCAGTTTTGTGCACTGAAAAATCTGCCTTCTTGCCCAATGGCTGAATTGCTTGTGTTTGCATAGAAACTCTAATTTTAATTGTAAAAATTGCAGTGTTTTTTCCGTGCTTTACTGTGTTAATATGCTTTTAACACTCAAAAGAACCAATGGCAGCACAACACAGAGCGTCTTTTTTTCTGTATTGATTTATAGGTGGTTATACTTTGAACAAACAAAGGTAAAAAATTTCAATTTTTCTCACTAACTCCATAAAAAATGTGTCTAGCTACCTAAGTATAAATTATGAATTTTTTATTTTCATACTTTTTAACACGAGTATCCAGAAAAATCAGTATTAAATTTTGCTTTTTTTTTTTTTTTTTTTTTTTTTTTTTTTTTACTTAGAGCTAAAAGGTTCCTATGTATTTTTTGATTGCTAGGATGTAATGTGATCTGTAATATGATCTGTTTGTTATGCAAAGGGGGAGTGTGTTATAAGTTTGGGGAGAAGGTGTTGCTGTTTCCTTTCAGGTAAGAAAAATAAACAGAAGATGCAGCATGGTCTTTTCATTCTTTTAGCCTCTTTTTCTAAAGATAGCTGTGTCTTTTTACTTTGTACCATTATTTAATTATCAGAAAGGCATCCCATGGTCTCAAAAGTTTCATATTTGTAAAGCTGTGTGAATATGTGTTTAATAACATATATTTTAGATACCTTCTGTATACTATTTTTGTTGAAAATACTAAGCTAGAATGTCATAAATTTTACATTTTTAAAATTTACGTAGTGTATTTATATATTTAGAATAAAATCGTATGAAATTTTCTCTTGAAATAAGATCAGAATAAGTAGTATTATTTGTACTATATTTTTAAATTATTGAGTTAATTTTCAGAAATTATGTTTTTATTAATATTTGACAAAAAACATAACTAATTATATTTATATGTATTATTTTGATGTAAAAATCAATGCCCGAAAGGTTTGCAGATTTCATGCTCTACATTGGCAGTGGTTTCACTCCTAAACTACCACCCACCTCCCTTCCAGTGTATGAAACATTTTGTTTTGATAGATTTCACATTTACGAAGCTCAAAGTTATTTACAGTTATTAGTTAATTTCAATAAAGGCTGGAGTGAATTGCTCATTGCAGTTACATATAAATAATTTATCATATATCTAAGAAATGTTTTATGACAAAGGCTGTGAGATTATAATACACACCTCTCCGCTAAAATTATTGCATAACAAAAGATGTGCACAAGAAGCTTGAAAATTTACATAAAAGGTGAAGCATGTTGAAATATGCAAATAATTAACATTCTATGGCATGCACCCATTATAGGAAAGAGCACATTGCAGTATGAAAAAGCAGATGAAAATGCCAATTTTTTATTCAGAAATCATATTTACTCACTAATTCATTATCTTATCTGTGGATGTTGTGTTATGCCTGGGATAAGAAGAAGGAATTCAAACTAACATGTTTGGAATTTCGATCGTGGGAAAATCAATATGGTACTTCATGTTAATTAACATGTTTTTATAATTTGTATCTTTACTATAACTTCTCCTTTCCATTAATCCTCACCCGGATGCAATTGAATTAAAGAGTGTTTTAAGCGCAAGTGTTTTGAACTTTTTAAATATAAAGCTTTTGGCACTGACACTTGCAGCTTTACTGTCTGATGCCTAGCTCTTCCAGTCACTATTCCTACATTTGCTAGCTGAAGTTAAATTGTCATTAGAATTTGAGCTAACTTAATTAAGCCAATATATATATTAATATTGTGTAGTTCCAGCTATAATACTTTTTAAAATATAAATTTAACTTTATATTATTTTTATACCTGTAAGTTGCAGAGAGTTGATTGCATGCACATATGGTGCCTTGTATTTAAATTCAAATTTAATAAAAATTCTTTGTTAAAATTTTCACAGGACTGTCATATTTCTTTAGATCAGGGGTGCACAACTCAAATCTATGAAGAGCCATTTAAGAAATATTCAAATTGGTGAGGACCGCACTTTGAATTTGTGAGGGCTGCACTTTAGAATAAATCTTATCAGTAACTCTTATTATCACGTTTAAAAAATACCAGCCTAAAGATACATACTTCATATTAACTACATGTAATCTTGAAAAATGATGTACTATTTTGATTCTGACTAGTAATGTAAATATTATTATTTACACAATTGCAAACAATGATTTGCAAGTTTATGTCATTTAAGAAACAGAAAAGAGAATTTGTTTATGGTAAATAAGCTTTGATTCAAAATGTAAATAAGACAATGAAAATTTAAAATTCTGTCATCTTATCTTAACTATGTAATCTGATTGAACCAAATGATTCAACTTACTTTTGCAACTTCTTTGAGGTGCCTTAGTCATAGTTGTTACTCATTTAGCACCACCCAGGAGGCACACATGAATTAAGGATATCACGGATGCAAGTAACATTGCCATTGTAACAACAACTTTGATGAGAGAAGAAGCTCTCGAATCAAGTTAAAAAAAACTTGAAAAGTGGGAAAACATATTTTGGTAGTAGCACCATCTCGGCTCACTTATCACTCTTTTGGCAGCTAAGGAATCTCCCCCCCCCTTTTTTAGCACAACTTTTTTATTTAACAAAATTTTTTAAATACATATCCAGTTACGTGGAATAACATAGCAATTCAACTTTTGCAAAAACAGCAAAATTTTACTACAATTACAAAATTGAATTGCGAAAGTTGTAAAATTAAAAAAAAAAGATTTTGTTAACTGACATAAAACTGGAAACATTTTGTGAGTGTTAGCAATATTTTTTTGTTCTTGCAAAAAAAGATTTTTCCTTCAAATAAAAATTTTGTTTAAAACAACCAAAATGTACTCAACAAAACATGTTTTTAGTTTTAATCAATTCCTTTTTCTGGGTGCAAGCTACATTATTAAAAGATCAGTGGTGGGCCACAGAAAATCACCCAGCAGGCTGCATGAGGCCGACGGATTGTATGTTGTGTACATCTGATTTAAATAAAGTAATAAGTGGCTGAACAATCTGATAGAGCTGAAGTACTTTGAGTTAATATGACCCAGTTCAGACCCTATCAGCTTATCAGAACTGTGGATTAGTGTACCATGCAACTGCTGTTTGTATTAGTCGAGATCTTGTACTGTAAGATTTGTAGGAGAATTTGGAATTGGTGGGTTGAGGAGTGATATGGAGTATTTCAACAGCACACTTTCAGTGATGTCTGCACGTTTGGTGTGACAACATGGGCAATACCACTGATTGTCAGCAAGGTAACTGTTGCTTCGATTTCTCTTGATGCTGCAGCACAAGAAACAGCTCTTACAGTGGTGCATTCATTGATGCACATAAAAGCATCAAAGCTCTCTTTTGTCATAAATCTCACTTTGCTGTCAATATTGTGTGGAGGGACTGAGAGAAACCATCATTAGAAGTTTGCATGCTTTATCAATATATGATCATGGCACTTATATTAATAATATATAGTGCTATTGCATACAAATCCTATTTTTACCCTATTCCACATCCTCTATTATGTTATTGAAGTTTTAATATTTGTGGTTTTGCCCATACCCTTAGGGCCTTTGTTGCCCCATCTTTCAAAAGGGCAATGCGAAAGTGCTTGCTGCTTATTCTTTGTATATTTATTGAATACATAGGATGTTATCTTCAGGCTTGGTTTGCATATTCTTCAATTTGTTTCCAACTGAAAACATCTGTTCAATGGCTGCAGAGAAACTGACACAACAACACTGACCAGCCTGTATGACAGATGAAGTATAGCATAGAATTGCAGCTGTGTTTGTCACAATATCCCAAAATGCCTTTAAAAATATATAAGTCCATGTTCTGCTGTATAGTAGCTGCTATTATTGCCAGAAATGTATGCTTAGGTACTGATATATGCCTCAGAAATATCTGAAATTCTAATTAGAACTATCTTAAATTACTTCATCCTCCCATTGTAATATATGCGTTAAATAAATATGATTCTGGTAACTGCTTTTCTTCATGGTATAGCAGCTATAATGGCCAACATTATAGGGAAAACATCAAACGTAAGTACTGTAAAACAACTCTGATCAAGAATTATCTCACTGATAAGAGTCATGGTTTACACTCTTTAAATTCTTTTAATGCAATAGAAACTAAAAAATTGTAACATTTTATAGTTGAAACTATTGTAAAAATCCACTCATGTATTCACTCTGGTGAACTTTGGTATCATGATTCCAATGATATGGTCTTGATAAATAATAATGTTACTTTGATAGCTCTAGTCTGTTACTTTAGATACTTTGCAGATGTAACAACTCTATTCTCGTTTACAAATGTAACCTGTATGATCATCACTGAACAAAGGGAATTAAGAGATTTTGGCATATTTAAGAATTCAATTTTTTTAATGCAGTAGTCTTTATTGTGTTTATGGAGCATGATTTTGGCAAGGATGGCCTTGAAGTGTCTGATCTAAAATAACAAACTATAGTGAACTGAAGACTGTTAAGTATCTTTAATCTGTTGACCTCATAGCCAGCTTGCGGTCTGTAAATTTAATGAAAATGTCATCAACGAATTAATTAACAGAAACTGTGTCAGTGCACAAATCTTGGAATTTCTCTTGTAGTATTATTTCTAAATCACATCTTTTTTCAGTGTCTGAGGACAAGATTGTAGCAGAACTAGATCAGAGTGTATGTAGTGCAAGATGGATCTGATAATTATAAAGGTCAATTGCTTCCCACAAAGCATGTAATTATCTCCTTCCAAACCCCTAACCTACTAAAAAAAGCATAAGGGCATGTTATTTTCATTTTCCAGGTTGGCCATTTGGGTCAAACTCCATATTTATTTTTCAGCAGTTTTTTTCGCTGAGCACTGTGTTAAATGTAAGGGCTGTATTCCTGTTTATATGGATGAGTGTAAGAGCCTTGAACGTAGCAGATCAGCATTCATATATTATACTGCTGTGAAAGGATATAAACTTTACTCAAGCTGTTCCACCTTTGAGGCTAAGCCTTTGCTATACACCAGTCTCTTAGTTACATTTCAGAACAACTTAATAAAATGTGAGCAAACTCACTTAACATTCTTAATGCATTGACATGGTGCATTGATTACAATTGCGTAATTATTGTTGAAATACTGAAACTGAGTCAGCATCTACTTGAGCAAGATTATTGAATTTTTTACTGTTGAGTGCTTGAATATATAGGTGTCAGAAGAAATGAAATGGCAGAGATTGCAGGTAAGACTGCAAATAACATATCCATTCAACACTTTTCCTAAGATATATTTCAACCATTTAAAAATATATATATATGGTTAAATGCAGTATTTTTAGAATAACTAATTAGTTGAACCCACTAAAGCCCATAGCTGAGGACTGAAAAATTGAGTAAGACCCGCAAAATGTTCGTAGCTGAGTTTATTTTGTCCCCATTATGAACTGGTCATTCTAGGTTCATACATCAATATCTGCTGAATGAAGATGTATAAATTTGTATTATTTATGATACTCATCTAACTGCTTGCCATATTTTCATTGAATACTCAAATTTTAGTGCATTCTGTTGCAGTTTTAAAGATTTTACTTTGAAGCTTTGAAAGATTTAATTGGTAAAGATCCAAATTTTGATATTTTTAAGTATTTTAATGTTTTTTTCTGTTTACTGCTTAATTAGTTTTTGTAGCTTTTTGTGAATTTTTAAACATGCATTTCGATTTTAATACATTCATCTTTTCAGTCGTTGCTTTTATCTGTTTTTCAACTCTTATGGTACTCACAAACTGATTTATATTCATCAGTTTAATTTTACATATTCAATTGTACACTCATGTCCGAAATTATCTTTACATACCCAAAAATGATGATATTTAATGAAATATCGAATCAATGTGATCCGTATTTGCAGGGAATGTGTGAAAACCAAGCCTAATTAGCATTATCCAATCAAAAGTAATCATACGGTTTGTGATATGCAAATATAGGCGTTACATCATCCAAGGGTGAATCAAGCGCTTTGCGCAAACTGAATATTTGAGTGAATTTCTGCAACATAGCGTTTGATTTCAGTGTGTAGGGACTCAAAGCGGTTTGTTATGGTTTCGAAGTATCATTTGGAAGAATCTGTAAAGTGGCGAATTATCGGCCGTTTAGAAGCAGGGCAGTCAATCATGGAAACAGCCACATGTCTGAATATTTCAAGACAGACAGTCTCTAAGCTATGGAAACAGTTTCAAAATGATGGAAGTGTTGTAAGGAGGCCTGGACAAGGTCGGAAACGAATGACAACTGCTTCTGAAGATCGGTATCTGGCATTAACTGCCCGTCGTAACAGAAAGGCTACTGCTCGCCAGTTAAGTTCAGAGCTTGCAGCCGCCACTGGAACTGTTGCATCACGGCAAACAATATACAGAAGGCTTAATGAAAAAGGCCTTTATGCCAGAAAGCCAAGGGTATGTGTTTTACTGTCTTCACAGAAAAAGAGGGATCGCTTTAATTGGTGTAAAGAACATCAAAACTGGACTGAACATCAATGGTCCCATGTTCTCTTTACTGATGAGTCGCGGTTTAGTTTAACTGGTGATTCTAAACGTGTTTACATCTGGAGGGAGTCAGGAACACGAAATGATCCCTCGAACATTGTGGAACGTGACCGTTTCGGTAGTGGAGGTGTGATGGTATGGGGTGGAATAATGATCGATGGACGTACGCCCCTACACGTGTTCAGCAGCGGATCTGTGACAGGCCAGATATATCGGGATGAGGTCTTAGATCCTTATGTAAGACTTTTCAGGGGTGCATATGGACCTGACTTTTTATTTATGGATGATAATGCCCGTCCACATCGAGCAAACCTTGTTAATGAATTCCTTGAAAGTGAAGACATTAAGCGAATACCTTGGCCACCAAACTCTCCTGACCTTAACCCGATAGAGAACTTATGGGACTACCTTGGAAGAGCAATTGCACGTATACATCCTCCTCCTAGAGCTGTAAATGCTCTGAAGACGGCATTGCTGGAAGAGTGGAGATTAATTCCCCAAACTGTGGTTAACAACGTTATTTCCAGCATTAAAACACGTTGTGATATGTGTGTACAAGTCAGGGGAGATCATATTCCATATTAAATTCGTAAGACTGAATTCTTTTTCTGAATCATTCCTTTTTTTCTTGACTCTCTTTGTCACACTTTATTACCATTTTTATTGTGTTATTTATGATTCCACGAAAATTCATTAAATTATTAGTCTCTGAGAAATCCGTGAATTTATGCATGTAAACATAATTTTGGACATGAGTGTATATTGCAAGGTATTCTAATTATCATTGCATTTCAGTGGATTTTGTTTTACCATGAATGTTTTCATGGAATAATCATGAATCTTTTTAGTGAATTTTAAAGCTATGTTTATTAATATTTTATTATTTTGTATTTTAACTTTAACCCCAGTTGACTTATGACGTATAATGTATATAAGATTAAATCTTTAATTTGTTCTCACTCTTTAATTTGAGTCTGATGCATTTTAACTTTATTAGGTTTTATGTTGTAATAAGCAAAAAATTAAACTGAACAGGAACATAACTGTGTGAATGTTAAAATTGTTTGCAATCTGTACGAAAGTTAAAGCTAATATTGTTTCAGAAGTTTAAGTGTCAGATTAGAAGCTTAGTTAATTCTAAGTAAATAATTCAGTTATACATTATAATTCATACAATATGTACAATCAGTCATACATACAAGTATAATGTTCATAGTTTCTCTATGATATTTTGCAATTTGATGAAGTGTTATTTTGATAAAAGTAAAAGAATTTGCCAGGATTTATTCTGGCAACTCAATCTGCAAGAATTACTGTAAGTGACTATGTAGTACATTAAGATTTTTTTAATGTTAAGCATTTTATTTCATTTTTCAAACTTTCTTTCTATTTTATGATAATTAATTAAAGATTTTTGATGAATTTTAGAGTGATAATCAGAAGCATTTTCTAACGCCATCAGAAGAACGCTTATTGTACAAACATTATGAATCCATTTTGTTAAAATTTTGTCAAAAATTTCAGCCACCAATGCCTAAAAATGTTATAGTAAGTTCTTTTTATGGTATGAAATATTAAATTAAATGTATTACAATTTGTTTCTTTAAGCTAAACATATTTGTTAAACTTTTATATAATTTTAAAATGTTTATTGTGAAAGCTATTTGAGTAGTATTATTCTAAAAAAAAATATTTTTTAAAACAGGGCTGTTCATTTCATTATTTTAAGCGTTTTTATTTGAATAACTCAGTGATGGATTTTCACCCAAAAGATATCGTGTAAGTATCAAAACTATTAATTATTTCCATTTGTATCATTAAAAAATACTTAAGCAATCAATAAACCTTTCAATAGCAAGTGCTAACTGGACCAGTCCTCTTGTCCACTGAAAAAGTGGACTATGTCTGGAAATAAATATTTTTATGCCTAAATGATTTTAAAATTGCTCTAATAAATTTTTAATGAAACAAGCGTGCATGCACACACGCTATAAAATTGGTTATGAGCAAATAAATTTGAACAGGAATAAATGCAATACAAGTATGCGAATCAAATGCAAAATCATGTTCTGCCTTATTAAAAGAAATGTAGCATGGCATATGCACCTAGATATGGTATAGTGTTTAAGAGCTCCTTTGTGTACTGTAGAGCTCCTTTGTTATGTAGTACGTTGCTTGTGTCACCAGTTTCTATTTTCTAATCTTCTTTAGAATAAATGTCTTTTTCAGAGTGTTTTTTTTTGGGAGGAAGGGTATGAAATTTTTATTTAGTTCTTCCATTTGTTTATAAGCTTTAAATATCCCCCCCCCCATTCTATCATCATTTATTGATTTAGCTTTCCTGAAAACTGATTAAATGACTAGTGAGGCATAAAATTTTTTAAGAAAATATTCCAAAGCTTTGAAATCAAATTTTCTCAATTATTCATTTACTATTCTAGTTTTTTATTACAAAAAAATTCCATGAAAAGGAATGTTGTTTGCAGGTGGAGAGCAAAAGCAACTAAGAATATCTGAGCTTGTATTGTTTATGTCCTCAGTTGTACTGTTTTTGTATTTCTGTTGCTGTAGCAAATCCAGATTTTCTTTAATTCTGTGTTTTTATACAACAGACTGCAATTCTCAAAATGTATCTTTTCAATTAAAAATTGTCCTGAGAATACTTATAAATTAGCTTTAAATTTGTACTCTTTTTCTGAAGCATTCTTTTCTTTAATTCTGTGTTTTTATACAACAGACTGCAATTCTCAAAATGTATCTTTTCAATAAAAAATTGTCCTGAGAATACTTATAAATTAGCTTTAAATTTGTACTCTTTTTCTGAAGCATTCTGCTGCATATTTTTCTTTTCTTTTTTTAATATTTATCTTTTGTATTTAGAAGCCATGGCAAGTAATCTAACTATAGACCATACAACCTAAAGCTACTATTATCGCAGTTGCTTTTTACCAGGAAAATCATGAAAAATTGCAAAATAAGAAATGGTTAGAGAAATTTTCTTTAATTCTGTGTTTTTATACAACAGACTGCAATTCTCAAAATGTATCTTTTCAATAAAAAATTGTCCTGAGAATACTTATAAATTAGCTTTAAATTTGTACTCTTTTTCTGAAGCATTCTGCTGCATATTTTTCTTTTCTTTTTTTAATATTTATCTTTTGTATTTAGAAGCCATGGCAAGTAATCTAACTATAGACCATACAACCTAAAGCTACTATTATCGCAGTTGCTTTTTACCAGGAAAATCATGAAAAATTGCAAAATAAGAAATGGTTAGAGAAA
>KK112763.1:191498-206225 GCA_000611955.2 Stegodyphus mimosarum
CCCCCCCCCCATTCTATCATCATTTATTGATTTAGCTTTCCTGAAAACTGATTAAATGACTAGTGAGGCATAAAATTTTTTAAGAAAATATTCCAAAGCTTTGAAATCAAATTTTCTCAATTATTCATTTACTATTCTAGTTTTTTATTACAAAAAAATTCCATGAAAAGGAATGTTGTTTGCAGGTGGAGAGCAAAAGCAACTAAGAATATCTGAGCTTGTATTGTTTATGTCCTCAGTTGTACTGTTTTTGTATTTCTGTTGCTGTAGCAAATCCAGATTTTCTTTAATTCTGTGTTTTTATACAACAGACTGCAATTCTCAAAATGTATCTTTTCAATTAAAAATTGTCCTGAGAATACTTATAAATTAGCTTTAAATTTGTACTCTTTTTCTGAAGCATTCTGCTGCATATTTTTCTTTTCTTTTTTTAATATTTATCTTTTGTATTTAGAAGCCATGGCAAGTAATCTAACTATAGACCATACAACCTAAAGCTACTATTATCGCAGTTGCTTTTTACCAGGAAAATCATGAAAAATTGCAAAATAAGAAATGGTTAGAGAAATTTTCTTTAATTCTGTGTTTTTATACAACAGACTGCAATTCTCAAAATGTATCTTTTCAATAAAAAATTGTCCTGAGAATACTTATAAATTAGCTTTAAATTTGTACTCTTTTTCTGAAGCATTCTGCTGCATATTTTTCTTTTCTTTTTTTAATATTTATCTTTTGTATTTAGAAGCCATGGCAAGTAATCTAACTATAGACCATACAACCTAAAGCTACTATTATCGCAGTTGCTTTTTACCAGGAAAATCATGAAAAATTGCAAAATAAGAAATGGTTAGAGAAAGCAAGGAAATAAAAAAATGCAGGTCGTTTCTCTGAAATAATAAAACATTCATGTTTTAAATAGTAACCAATTAAAAAAAATTACCCCTCTTAAAAAGAAAGAAATACTATAATCTTTTCTTTTTAGAAGTATAGTGTCAGAAAAAATTTAAAGAACAACTGTATAAAATCATGTAACTTGAATGATTTTGCAGTCTAGAACATAGAACTTGCATAAAATCTTAAATTTATCATGCATGATATATCTTCAAAATGTAGAATTGCATAATCATAAATGTCAATAACTTCAATCACAAAACAAGTTATACACAACATGTATCAATTAATATGTATTATAACTAATAAATGAATCATTATTCTATAAAATACAAAAAATTCTAATTAGTCAAGAACTTCAATGACAAAACAGGTTCTACGCAACATGTATCAATAAGTGTTATAACTAATAACTGAACTAAATTTGTTAAATATATTTTCAACTTAACTAAACAAACTTAACTAACAATATTCAATTTAATCATTAATAGGAAAGAAAAAAATAAATAAATAGAAATGGATAACAAATCATTAAAGTTCAAAATATTAAAGTTCAAGAGGATATAGATGCTGGACAGTATGTTTTAAAGTCCCATTACCAGTTTTTAATTGGAATGATCGGACTTTACCATCACGTCCAAGAATAGTTTTTATGATTCTGCCGAGTATCCATAACAGTTTGTTTTTAATGTCTCCTTCAACCAAAACAACATCTCCTACTTTTATTTCTGATTGCAGTTTCGGATTCTTCAAGAAATGGGCAGTTCTAAGATGTAATAAATATTGTTGCTTTCATTTGCACCCTAACTGTCTTAACAGCAATTCTTGATAATGCTTTCATTTTAACAGCATTTCTTCTGTCGTTTTGCTACTGATGATTCTAGTAAAAGTCAAAGGATACTTCAAATCAGTTTGACCAAGGTTTGGGAAGTGCATTGGAGTCAAGGGTTGTGGCTCGTCAGAGGTTATGAATTAAGAATTGACTCTACTTCAACAAGTAGTGTAGAGATTTCTTCAGAGGTCAACAATGCTTTCCCTATGATTTTTCTTAAACATTCTTTAGCAGATCTGACAAGTCTCTCATAAAACCCTCCCCGCCATGGGCCTCGCTCGATTATAAATTTCCAATGGATTCTTTCTTTGGCAATGAAATTCTTGTATTTGTCATCTTTTAAAACTTTTAAAAAATTCTCAAGTTCTTTCTTTGTCCTCTTAAAGGTCTTGGCGTTGTCAGAGTATATGATTATACAGTTTCCTCTTCTGCTCAAAAATTTAGAAAATGCAAGTAGAAATGATTCTGTTGACATATCTGATTAAAGTTCTAAGTGTACAGCTCGGGTTACTTCACAAACAAACAAAACAATATAGGATTTTTGAATGTCTTTAGAATTCTTTACGTAAACTGGTCAGGCGAAATCAATTCCACAGACTGCAAATGGAGGTGATTCTTGGATTCTATCCTTTGGTAAGGGTGCTGTCATCTGGTCTGCTGGTTTAGCTAAATATTTTTGGCAAATCATTCAACTCTTTAATGCTTTTTTGACTAACTGGCATCCTTTAGGAATCCAGAAACATGATCTGACTTTGGCTAAAGTTGCAGCAATTCCTCCGTGCATTATCTTCTCATGTTCTTTGCGTACAATTAGAATTGTCAGTCGGGAATTTTTAGGTATGATTATTGGATGCTTATTATCTAGTGAGAAGTCAGAAAATTCCAATCTTCCTCTCAACCTCATGATTTCCTTTTCATCAATGTAAGGAAAAAATTGTACAAAGGAGAATTTTTTTCAAACAAATTACCTTCTTTGAGGGATTTATATTCTTCGGCCAAAACTTTCTTTTGCTCTGATTTTATTCAGAAATTTTCTGTTTCTTGTAATTCTTTAGCTGTGAGAGTTCCTTGAATATTGCTAGTTTTTCTTAATTTTCTAATGAAACGTGTTGTCCAATCAGTGATTCTTAACACCATCTCTAATGTGCTAAATTTTGATATGTTGAAAAGATCATCTGTACTTTTTTCGATTGTACACTCAAGTTGATGTATATCACCGAATCCCTTTTAGTATTTTAGTTTGTTTTCGTCTACTGTTTCTTTAATATCTAATCTTGGCCAAAGCTCGTGAGAGAGTTGAAGCCATTGGGGACCTTGTGTCCAAATGGTCTTGTTTATTAACTTGGAAATCTTCGTTCCCCGACATACGATATCTGCAGGGTTGTCGACATCTGGGCAATAATGCCAATCTTGAGGTGAGCTCAATTTTTGTATCTCTTCGACATGATTCTTGATAAAGGGTATGAAGGCTTCAGTTTGTTTTTGGATCCAAAAATAAGTAAGTGTTGAGTCTGTCCAAAAATAGCACGGAATTTTCAATTTCAGTGCCTTCGGAATATTGCTGACTAACTTAACTGATAACATGCCCCATTAATTCTAACCTCGGTAAAGTAAGGGTTTTTAGTGGGGCTACCCTATTTTTAGAAGAGACAAATGCCATTTTGATTTCTTTATTATCTGTCATGAAACGTAAATATGCGACTGTACCATAGGCTTTGACACTTGCATCTGAGAAGCAATGCAATTTGAGATTTTCGATATAAAAGTTCGAGGTTCTGAAAAGGTAATCAGAGATGGGGAATTCAGCCATTTGAGGTAGCTATTCACACCACTTTCTTCATTCAGAGGACAAATCTTCAGGCAACTGTTCATCCCAATCTATTTGTGATGACCAAATCTTCTGTATTAAGCACTTTATTCTAACAGTGAAAGGTCCTAAATTTCCATTTGGATCAAATATCCAACCCAGCACTTGTAGAAGAAATCGTTTTGTTTCTATTGGTTTAGATGTGAAAGACAATAGGTTTCGAACATCAAAATACAGTAAATCCTTTGAATTATCCCATGCCATAACTAAGACCTTAATAAGAAGCCTTTGATAGGAAATTTTCTCTATTAAAGGCTTCAGGATTTTCATCTAGAACAATACCCTGTTTTACCCACAATTCATGTAATTGTCTTGAGTTACTATGCTATTTGTGAAGCTGCATGCTTGCTTCCTTAAATATTTGGACCGATTCTAGACTCGTAGTCAATGCTTCATCGATCGTTAGTTGGCTTCCAATCACATCATCTACATGTACGTTCTCATTCAAAAAGAGAACCATTATAGCATAGACTTTAATATATTTTTTCAAATGATGTTTAATGGTAGTGGTTAATAGAAACAGACTACTATTTATTCCGAATAAAACTAGTGAACCTATACTGGTTATCATAAATTAAGGAAAAATCACAAAAATAGCGATAACTCCCTCAAAAATAAGCCAAACCGTGTAAAATTTGAATATGTTGCCAAGTAAGAGTAGCTGAGTAAAACTGCAATATGCAAAGTAGTGGCTCTGCACTCGGAATACGTCATCTGCGAGCAGCATTAAAGTCCATGTTTGAGAGCAAGCCCACATATTTCACTGTGATAGTGACATCAGAAATCTGAGATAGCCAATTCATAACAATGACCTCCAGGCATCATTTGCCTGCAGAACTACGATGGAGAGCCATTGGGAGACTAGAGACAGGACAAAGTCAAACAGAAGTGGCCAGGTGGCTATGGGATTCATAGACTTTGGAGGCAATTTCAAACCACAGATTTGGCATCTAGGAGGTTCAGCGAAGGACGGCCAACTGCTACGACGAGTGCCGATGACCGATATTTGACATTATGTGCACACAGGAATAGAACCGCTACTCCGACTTAGATCCTCTCTTGCTGCAGCCACCGGAAGGTTGGTGTCAACGTCAACTGTGCGTAGAAGGCTTCACGAAGGTGGTCTGTATGCAAGGCAACCAGCCATTTGCTTGCCACTCACGTCATGCCATAGGAGCAACCGTTTCCAGTGGGCACGACAACATGTCCACTGGACACCTGATCAATGGAGGGTTGTTCTCTTTACGGATGAGTCCAGGTTTAGTCTAAAAAGCGATAGTAGGCATTATTTGATATGAAGAGAACATGGAATCCATTATCATCCATGAAAGAGATGCATACGGAAGAGGCAGTGTCTGTTTAGGGGTGTCATCCCTTTAGGTGGATGCACAGACCTCCATGTCTTTCCAAGGGGAACTGTGAATACTCAGAGGTGATATCCTTGATGCTTATGTGCGCCCATATGCCGGGGCAATAGGTGATGCTTTCCTGTTACAGGACGACAATGCAAGACCACACAGAGCTCGCATTATAGATGATTATCTTCAACAGGAAAGAATTATGTGCATGGAGTGGTCAACTCAATCCCCGGACTTAAATCCAATTGAGCACATTTGGGATGCTTTAGGAAGATGTCTAGCTGCTCTCAATCTGCCCCCTCAGACCCTTGCAGCACTTGCAACTGCTTTGCAAGAGCAATGCCTCTCACTTCCTATGGAATTGATAGACCACATAATTGAAAGCATCACACATTGCTGTATATGCTGTATTGCTTCTAGAGGCGATTATATTCCATACTGAAGGTACTTTTCCTATAGCAAAATGACACCTACGATTTGTTCATTTTATACATGTGCTAATTTCTATACTACCATAATTGGTAATTTCTTTTTATGTTGTTTGATACCTTACTATGTCTTGTATATTGTGGGTAAGTTTCATATAATTCTACATGTAACATTTTCAGTAATTGTGATTTTTTTTTATTTTTTTCTTAATTTATGATAACCAGTGTATATATATAAGGAGAAATGGTTTCATCATTAGAGAATTCGGAGAACGGAAACCTCGTTGCGTCCCGATCCTTTTCATGTATGAGAATCTGTAAAAAGGCTTATTTTATATCTGCAGTGAAAGCCATTGGATTATACTGAAATCTTAACAGTATTTTGAATATTTCAGAGTATAAATTTGGCCCAACATGTAGACAGTCATTTAAAGAAATGGACCCTGGGGCATGCGATGATGCATCATAAACAATATGTAATTTACTTGTAGTTCGATCCTCGTGTATAACTTCCCTATGTTTTAAGAAGAACACGACATCCTCTTCATTTGAAATTTCTGTAACTAGTTCGATAATATTTTGCTTTAACTGATCTCTTAATATGTTCCTGTATTCAGAAAATAGATTAAGATTTTTTTTAAATTGTTTTCCAAGTCAATTAAATCTTTGTTCCAATATTTCCCTATTATTATTTAGAACTGATGTGTTATGTTTCCAAGGCAATCTAACTTTGTAGCGAGAATTTTCTTATGTTATATTTGATTTGAAATATTCGATGTCTTTATTTTCAGCTGAATCGAAGTTTTCCCTCTTATTAATAAGTTCGGAGTTTTCCAAGTCCCAAAATTTTGTTATTTGTTTGGAAATCTAATCTTCCCCTACAACTACATTGAAAGCTAAAGAGACATCATCATCAATCACCTTTTCATCCATGTAGGCACCAGCTGAAAATAGTTTTTATCACTTGCTGTATTTTTAACTATCGAACTGGATTTAAAACATATGGCTTCTGAATGATTACCTTTGCGAATTTTACAAACTTTATTTTGCCGTTGCTGGCATTCTGAAATTCTGTCTTTAGGTGCAAGGCACAAAAAACAGTGCCCTTGCTTCTTCAAAATATCTCTCTTCTCATTAACTATTAAGCATAAGCAGGATTCTGAGTCATGGTTTTGAAAACAAAAAATGCAGTTTTGATTTGATGCTGCGGCTGCCATAAATTCATGTCTAGTGACTGCAGGGTTGCCACGCTACCTGGAGAACTTGGAAAACCAGAAAAAGTCAAGGAATTCGAAAATTGACCAAAAAATTCAGTGGAAAGTCGGGAAATTTAAATATTTTAGTCAAAATCTGGAAAAGTTGGCGAATTTCATACGGCGATGCCAAAGAAAAAAGCGAGTTTTGCGCCAATGTTTTTTTTTGGCAAACCATGTATCGTGTGAGTGTCATTTGGGCAGCAAGCATAGAGCCAATATTCACAGCTCCAATCAGATTGTATTTTAGAAAGACAAAACAAGTTTCCAGTAACCTCGAGAATCGAGAGACTCACATGCGCATGTGGAGTGCATTTACATACCCAGTCAATGACCAAATCGATGGTTAATCAATGGGTAATATCGTAGAATCTGGAGCTATCAATAGAATAAAAGAAAGTCTACTCCAAATGGACGGAACAGCAGATGTTTCAAATGATGCAAAGTTGATTTGTTGTCAAGTATAATTTTAACAATAACATTCATTAATATATGTTATTTTCAAAGTTGCAAATTCATACATCTGGAGAACAAATTTTTAAATGAGTGCATGCAAGAGTATGAAATTGATTGGAAAAACATAAGTTTTTGTACAGATGGAGCTTTGGTGCTCTCTGGCAGGCTTAATTGGTTTGTAGTTTAAAACTGTGTCACGTGATGTTACCTGCTTTCATTTGCAGAGAAGCCTAGACAACCAAAGCCACGTCATCTAAATTCAAAATCATGTTAAAATACAGCATTAAGCAAAGTCAGTTTTATTAAGGGAAAGCCTGAATAGGAGAATTTATTCATTGCTTTATAATGACTAGGGTAGCTAGTACAAATAGCTTGTTCATTCCGAAGTTCATTGTCTCCAACCAAGTAAGTTACTCAAAAGGCTATTTGAATTAAGAAATCATCATTTGTAAGCGAAATTAATGAAGATTTTACATTATTTCTTGTTGGTGACATGTTGCTAGGTACATTGGCAGGACGTTCAAATGTATTTTCAAAACTAAACATCTGAACAAACTAAATGAGCTAGATTTTTATCTATAAGATACTTCTTTGACTGTTCATACTGTCTATGAGAAAAAAAAGAAGAGGTCTAAAAACGAATTTCTTTTATGGTAAAACAGAGAAACGTTTCACTATTTCAACCTTAGAATCTTCATTTTATTTATTTATTTACTTTATTTTTTTAAGTTGAAAATGATATCATTATTGGAAAAGAATTTGAGTGGCATATGTTTGTCTTTCGAAAGTCTGATGTCACATTACAAAATTATATTTTAAGTGATAAATATGAGGAATTTTCATGGGTTCATGATTTTTTTCCATTCTGATACTGAAAATAAAAAACTGTCATTGAATAAAAAAGAACAGGTAATTGAATTCGGGAATAATAGACTTAAAATGAAATTTCATGTGGAAAGTATACATAAGTTCTGGGCTTCATTACCAGTGAAAATGGAATATTGTGAACTATACAATAATGCTTTAAAAATTATAATTCCGTTTGCTTTTATGTTTCATAAGTAAGTCGAGTAAAAAGTACCAAAATCAGCTTGATTATTTTCTGATTTCAGACCACCATATATTTAAATGCAGAACTTCTATGTAAGAATCTTCATCCATCTCATTAATGTGAATACCAATATTTATTTAATTTTTAATTATTAAAAATGAATGTAAACTTTTAACTTAATTACAAATACCAGTATAAAATTGAACGAATTTAAGTTAATTGCATTTTAAACCCAAAAGTATACTAGTAGAAACATATGCTAAAAAAATTGCTTTTGAAGCAAACAAGATTAAAGTGGTCCATAGAACATTATAGTTTATGAAAAATGAAAATTTGAGAACTGCTGGTTTAGAAGTGTATTTTCTACACATATGTCTTTCATAGTAAAGATTGGCATAAGTTAGATTTTTGTAATGTTTGTAGCAAATGTGTAAAATAGTTTCATTTTTCTCATTCCATATTTTCTTATATTTCATATTTCATATATTCTCATTTCATATTTTCTTATCTGATAAATAGTTATCATGTGTAGTTGAAAAAATTGTCTAGTTTGGTCATTGGAAATGAAGGAAAGTCGTGGAAACTAGAAGTTGAGTTTCATTGGGAATCTTAATTATTTATATCAACTTCAAGGAACCCAGTGAAAGGAAAGGAATAAGTATTTTGTAATTTCTAACCCATATTCTCTTCTGAAGATGAGGACTGGATATCAATATGAATTTTTCAAAAGTACTGAAAGAATGCCAGAGTGTGTCATTGTTACAAGAGGTTTCTTGTGAACAAAAAAGTTGGAGACCATGCTTGAAAATACTTGTGCGAATTTACTGCTGACTTAGTCCTATCACTCTTATTTTGTAAATCCCTCAGTGTGCTTCAAATTTCTTAGAATTCTTACATATTTATTTTCCTGTTATGCCATTTGTTCAATTCATAAGAAAAGACACTTTTTGGTACTCTTTGGTGATCCATCCAACCCTGACAATAATCACCTGGCAAAGCACTATATTGCCAAAGTAGGCAACCCAGAAGTCTAGAAAAATGTATTTATTTTGCAATCCACTGATGGTTGTGCGCACGTTATGCCAGCACAAAATGCAGTTTTGAAATTTGAAGGTCATGTTTCTGGTTTCTGCTCTGATATTATTTTAGTGATAATAGCATTTTCTGAATGTGCGCAGCTTTGTGATTTTGTTTTAAGTTAAAAGTGGTGGGTGTGTACATGAAAAGCAGTGCTGAGTTGTTCTATGATGTCCGAAATTCTGTAATTCTCTGATTTTAGTTTTTAAGTTAAAATAGATCGATGTGCAAATGAACTGAAGACTGGGGAAAATAAAAGTTATATGTTTTATTATAAATGTTTGTTGCTTTTTAGTCAATTTTTTCCTGCTTTATGTAATTTTCAATATTTTGCTATGGATGTTTATATAATAATGTTTTATATAATAAAACATTATTATATAAACATAATGTTTAAAATAATGTTTTATATAGTTTGCAGTTTCTCATGATGGATGTTTGTTTTATCTAATTTTTAGTGTTTCATTATGATTGTTTCTTGTGTTTTTAATTTCATTGCTGTTTTATGTCGTTTTCATTACTTCAACGTTTTTTAAAATAGCTATCATATTTCACATGTTAGGTTGGTGAATATTAATTGCCAGTGATGGGCAAATTTGTGGGAGGGTTGGGTGGATAACCAGAGAATGTGTACTCTTTATGATTTTTGTATAGTATTTGTCCAAAAATAGCCAATCTATAAGAAAGTATTTTAAATATTTCCCTGCTATTAGAAGTGTCTTCTAACAATTCTTTGAAATATACTGATGTTCTTAGACTAAGTTTATATGTCAGTGTTACACATATGTACATTTCAAAGTCATTGCGGGCAACACCAATTCAAGGACAGAGAAAAAAAAGAAAAGATGTTTGTAAGGTTTAAGCTAAATCTAATAATAATGTTAAAACTCTGCTTTGTGATTAAAATAACTTTTAAAAAATTCATATTTTATCTTGATGAAAGTTTTGTAGGTGTTTCGTAGATTATTCGATAATCACATAGTACATTATGGTTATCAGTCTAAGGGGAGGGATGACCCCATGAAGGACCTTCTAAGAGAAATTGGTGCATATTAACTTTACATGTGGGGAAATGTTTGAAAATGCATAGGCAGTTTGATCATCTGCCAGGAATCAAACCCAATGTCATAAAAGTTATGTTACTGGTGTTTGTCGTTGTATAAAGTGATATAATAAATACTAATGTAAATTGAAATTTGAATAAAATTTGTTTCAAATTTTTGCTAGGAAAACATTTATGAGTCAAAGAGAAGGAAACAAAAATAAGAGTGTTGTTTAATGAACGTAATCGAAAATTTTTCACATGCTGTTCCCAGTTGCAATATTTTTTTAAATATTTACTTATCAGGGCCATATCCTAATTTTCATAAAGGGCGTGCTGCTGAACACCAGATATTTCAAAAATTATATTAATAAATAAAAATTAGAATTACATATATTTGAAGGTTTAATATAGTATTTGCGGATTAACATGCTGTAAAACATTGCTTAATATGAAAAAATAATTAAATGCATGTAATAAAATTTTAAATTCCTCCGATTTAAGGTCAGAGCTTACATCATAATTCAATTTGGCTTCATTTCCGCAGAGCGCATTGTAATAAATTTCCAAGTATAATCTGCAAATGAATTACATTAATTATTGATAATGTTTTATATTAATCATGGATCAAATTTGAACAGTGATACAGTGGATGCTGATATTAGCAAAATCATCTACTCAATCTTGTAAATTCACTGATCATGTTAAAAATACTGTTGTTATTAATACATGGTTATAAATCTATATAGAAGCTTCTTATTACTACATACAGTATGCCTTGGGGTTTGACCTTTATAAGCACATTCTCTCTACGTTTTATCATCTTAAAGTAATTTTTATTTGTTAAAGGATGATCAAAATCTATCTATCAGTAGAATCATGTCTTTTAAAAGCCCATCTGTTTCATTTTCAGTCTGTTGCATAGATTTGTTAATTTTCCAAAAAAAAAAAAACTGTTCAGATGTAAATAAATGTACTCCGAAACAAAGTGATTATTTTTGTTGCAAATATTCATAACTGAAAATATTTTATCTTTCAATGAGTACAAATAAAATTAATCTTGATCTTCAAATCTTGTATGAGATTTATATCACAGTGTCAATTAATTAACTCCATTTCTAGATTTTTTGCAGAGTTGCATTTGTTTTTGGTACTGAAAATAATTTAAAACTCACCTCCAAACCATTAAAATTTTCTTCTTCAAATTCTTGTCATAATAATGCTAATTAAGTCAGAAATATTTTTATGGACCTCGGCCCATGAGTACATTATTTTCATATAAAATTGCTTGTTAATTATTTTCATATGAAATTCCTTCGGGAGCTGCATATGACTTGGCATTTTGAGGTCACTGCATTATATCATATGGAACTTTGAAAGAAGCCAAGAAATAGGGGAAAAAAAATAAAAGCTACTTTTAAACTTGATATACAGCACAATGTAAAACTTTGAAGCAGAATATGTGCCTTTGCATAATAAAAATGCCTAAAATGTAATAATTATGCCAAATTCAGTGTAAACAATGAATATTCATTTCCTCAATCTGAATGCAATAAAAGTACTGCATGCATTTAGGAAAAATTCTAAAAAAAGGGAAAGGGTTTTTTCCTTTGTCCTTCTAAAATATACTATTTTCTTAATGATGCTGGTATTCACACAGCATGCAGTGGCTAAATTAAAGAAGACACAACAGCATACAGCTGTGTATTTAAATGAAAAAGTGAGTGAACTTTAAAGTAATTAATAAAGTTTTGATTATTAAGTTAAAAAATAATTTTCTCTCTCTCTCTCTCTTTTTTTTTTTTCCCTATTTCAAATATAAGATATGTGGTGCATGCATTACATGCTCTAAGATAACAACCCTGTTTGTGATTCTTCCCCACCTTTCCTTAATTTGCTGCACTATCAAGTAAATAAGAAATTTTTTTTCCAGTTGTATCAATGAAAATCGAATTTTTTTAATTGCATGTACTACAGTTTAACATTTATTAAATTGCAGCGTCACCTGTGTTTACTTGGCTTCTAAAGTTGAGGAATTCAATGTTAGTATTGGTCAGTTTGTGGCAAATGTGAAAGGAGATCGCGAGAAGGCCACAGAGATAATTTTGAACCACGAACTTCTTTTGATGCAGCAGCTCAACTTTGATCTTGCTGTATACAATGCTTTTAGGCCTGTGGAAGGGTTTTTAATTGACATAAAGGTTAGTAAAATATTTTTTTGTAAATATATTTGTAGGTATTTAACCATGAAAACATTTTTATTTAAAATGTAGT
The DNA here is from genome assembly GCA_000611955.2 of Stegodyphus mimosarum. Lineage (NCBI taxonomy): Eukaryota > Metazoa > Arthropoda > Arachnida > Araneae > Eresidae > Stegodyphus > Stegodyphus mimosarum. Next base: position 204,028 of record KK112763.1, read on the forward strand.
TTAGATTCTGTATTCATTTTATTCTGTTAATATGTTTAATAAATAAGGAATAACTGAGATATGTATACTTTTTGTAATAAATTACTTTAAATTTTTTAATATATTACAATAGAAGCCCAACTACCTGGCAATCAACTAATTGGAATGTTTGAATATTAAAAACTGTTTATAAACAAAAAATTAAACAAATAAGAGACTTGTAAAAGCTGTCCTGAAGCTTCTATAAGAGTCAATTGGGAACTCAGTAGCAAGGCTTTCTTTCATAAGATACTGGTTAGCGCCTGGCCAACCATTGTAACTATCATAATATTCCAAAAATTTATCGTTCAGATTGGACATTCCTCACAAAAGAGAAATGAAAATATGTGAGAATCCTAATTTTTTGACTGATATCGAGTCTGTCTGTCATGAGCACTGCTTTTATTAATATATTTAACATAATTTTTTCGACTTTCCATCAACAAATAAAAAAATTGTTGCTAAACATGTGATTTAGCCTCAGTAAAGGATAAGTATGATGTCACTAGACAATCATAAGGGTGTTGCGTTTGTTTTCTGAAAGCACAATTAATTCTCAATAAGCCCATTTAATTTTTGTAAAGAATGATATAAATGAAGTCTTATTTATCTGTTTTTTCATTGCATTTTGAAAAATTGATTAAAATTTAGAGCCTGCCATCAGTGAAGAAACATGCAGTTCAAAATTATGGAATCATGGCATCATTTGTTAATGAGCACAGTATGGGACTTTATTTGGAAACAAATAAGCAGTAGGCTTGCAACATGAAAAGTTATGACAATTTAAGTTTTTTTGTATAGTCTGTATCTGTAATTTGTGTCTTTTGATTACCAAAATAAATTTAAAAAAAGGTCAGTTCTTTCAAACTTCTGTTGGAATGATTGCTACAAGTTTGAAGTGATCTCCTCTAACTGTCGTGGTTGGCAAAATTTCATTAACTGGATGAAATGTTTTACTTTCATATGTTTAAAGCTTGCAAAAATGCATCAACTTTTATGTCTTTTTTTTTCATACCCCCCCCCCAGAATCTTAATGATTGTAAATTTAAATAGCTTTCGATATACAAATTGATAATTAATAAGATTGTTTTTACAATTTTAAACTGGAATTTTTTTCTTTCAGTGATTTGGCTTTTCTACCATAAATTACATTTTTTATGCATGCATGTCCAGAACTCATCCATATCTAGCATTCAACATTTCTCCTTTCTGGATAATCAAGTTTTTATTGTGTACAGTGGCTCACATTTGTTTTTGGACCTTTGTGTTTTTCAATTTTATTTCAAATTTTAGGAACTAAATATTAGTGAAATGACGTCATTTTACTTTCACAAATACTATTGATCATCTTTTTTAAAACCTGTTTTTTTTTGAAAAAAAAGTTATTCAAAACTCTTTTGGTTTTAAAAAAAAAGTTTATTCAGCATGTTTTGGAAATGAACTTGCATCAGTATTCAGACATTTTGAACAAACAGTTTATATTCAATAAAATCGTGCACTGGCTATTCTTTAGCTAAAATTCCACTTTTCAAACACTTTGATTACATTTAAATTAATATTTTCATGTAAGAATGCTTCATTTTATTCCATTTCTTTGTAAAAATTGCTTTTAATAGCTTTTGGTGAAATATCATGCTTCTTTACTCTTTTCTTCAACTCATTCTATATATGTATGATAAGATTTAAGTGAAGAATATGGAGGGAATTTCGATAACTTCAGGACAGCAGTATTTAAGACTATATGTTTAGGTTTGTTAACTTTTATAAGACTTGAATGTATGTGCATTCCATATTTTCTTGCAGATTCTTTCAGGTTTTTATAAAAAATATCTGTGCATTTTTACTGATCTACATTACTTTCTATAAAAACTAAATTTCCCATCTCAGAGGTTGTAAAACATTCCCAAACCATTTTGCCTTCACTCCTGTGCATACAGTATGCAATAGCCTTTTCATATTCAATTCTATATTCATCTTTCACCACATAGTAATTCAGCCATTAATTTTGTCTTGTGTGCAGATATAACACCATTCTATTGCTGATTGCCCATTGTATCCATGTGCCTAATGATTCTACTAAATAGTTTCAAGGTTAACTTTTATTGCAAACCATTCTTCTAAAGCCATTGTAAATTTTCTAATTGTTAGTCCCCCCCCCCTTTTTTTTTTTTTTTTTTTTA
>KK112763.1:206238-237938 GCA_000611955.2 Stegodyphus mimosarum
CCCCCCCCCCTTTTTTTTTTTTTTCTTTGTAGAATAAATTTCTGATTTCTTGGTGTTAGCTTAGGGTTCAGCACAATTTCCATCACTTTTATAACATCAGAGATAGCTGAATGCATCAAGGATTTTTTGGGGATTTTGAATACTTTTACCATTGTTTGAAATGATCATTAGCTAAATTTCTAATAGAACTTGTCATTTGTTTGTAGCTGTTGCATTGTGCATTAGCACGCAGAAGCGTATTGAGTATATTTCTGTATTTAGTGCAGTTTTCATCAAAGAATCAAAAGTCAAAATAACTATAAATCTTTATTTTAACAAGCATGAGAATTTTGCTTAACTTAGGTAAAATGCAAATTAAAGTAGCAATCTTCACAGACATCAAAACTTGAAGTATTGAAAAGAATAACTTACGTAGAATCACAGTCAGTCCTAAAAAAGCATCAGCTTACTTATTTAGGCAATAAAAAGGGAGTGTACTTTGACATTGTACCTAAAAAAGAAAACACTAACTGAATGAGACCTTTTGGCCCAGGTACAAGTAGCTAAGGTGAGAATCGAATGCAAACACCTTCGCTTTCTCTCACCAATATATATCTTGGCGTATGTTCGCTTTCTATGCTTTTTAGTTTCATTATGCAAAATTACCTACATTTATGGTAACATTGCCCCTGTTTTGCTAAAGAAACCCATACCAATTGCAATTCATTTCTGCAAAACTGAAATTTAGCATTGGGAATTGGTTTAGTCATAATATCAGCAACCATTTGTTCTGTTGAAAGATAAGAAAGTTTTACTATTCCTTTGTTATGCAAGTCGCGTATATGATGAAATTTTGTATTAATATGTTTTGTGCACAAACTAAACTTTTCAGATTCTATAAGTTTTATTGTTGATTGATTATCTTAGAAAACCTTTATCAGTAGAGTTTGGGGTAGATAAAAACCTTCTGTTAATTTTAACAGCCATCGTAATTCTTGCATAGCTTGCGATAGTGAAACATATTCAGCTTCTGCTGAGGATAATGAGACACATGTTTGTTTTCTTGAAAGCCATGAAATACAGTTTTTACCTAATAAAATTACACTTCCTGATGTGGATTTTCTATCTTCAGTATCTTGTCCCCAATCAGCATCTGAATAAACTGTAAGATTAGGTTCTCCACTCGACGAAATTTGTAGAGATAATGCTTTGTCATGTTTAAATATCTAATGATTCTTTTTACAGAATTCCAGTCTTTTTGACGTGGATTATTACACTTTCTGCTAAGTATATGAGTTGAAGTTGTGATATCTGGTCTTGTGATAGACGATATATACAAAAGACTTCCAATAGCTAGGCGAAATTTATCATTTGAAGTTAGGAGATTTTGTTCCTTGTTTCGACTATAATAATTTGTTTCCATTGGTGTACTAGCAGGTTTCGCTTGTTCAAGTTGAAATTGCTTGACTAGTTGATTTATTTTATTTTTCTGAGATAAGAGATAACTTCCATCTTCCTTTCGATTTATTTCAATGCCTAAGAAATATTTAGCTACACTAAGATGTGTTATTTGATCATGTTTCTTTAAATCATTAATTACTTGAAGAATTAGTCCTTCTCCTGTAGAACTTATATCATCAACATACGGAATTAAATTCATTCTTCGATGACGATCTTCTTTTGTGAAAAGACATGGATGTGCTTTGCTTTGACTGAACCCAAGTTTCTTCAATGTATTTTCAACTTCTGCACTCCAGCACCTAGCTGCTTGTTTGAGACCATAAATCGACTTCTGCAATTTACAAACTTTATGTCTTTCTTCTGGAACTATGAATCCTTCTGGTTGTTCCATATATATTTCTTCATTTAACTTGCCATTCAAAAAGGCTGGTTTAACATCTAGTTGATATACCTTGGCATTATTATATGCTGCCCATGCTAAGAAAACTCATATTGTAATGTGTTTCACTACTGGTGAAAAGTTTCATCATAGTCACTGCCGTATTTTTGAGTAAATCTTTTGGCTACTAATTGTGCTTTGTATTTTATTTTTTTTACCAGTTTCATCATATTTGGTCTTAGACACCCATTTGCTGCCTACTGCATGTTTTCCTGGTGGTAAATCTGTAATTTGATAGGTTTCATTTTCTTTTAGAAAGTTTATTTCTTCTTCCATCCCCTTGATCCAAGCTTCTTGTTCACGTTTTGGTAATCTTAGAATTTCTTCAAAGCTTTCTGGATCTTTGGTTTGCGATAATGTTGATTCTTCGTCTTTTACTTTGTAGGAGAATCTTTCCGGTAGAACCCCTTTGGTTGATCTGTTAGAAACCCTTCTTTCTACATTTTCTTCACATTTAAATAACTCTTCAGATCCTTTTGAATCTTCTGTAAAATCATCTCCAAGTGACATTTGTTCATTATTTTCTTCATCATTTTGAGAGTTGTGGAAATGAATTAATTCCGAATCTTCAGCATTATTTTCTTCATGTTTGTTAGATGTAGGTGAATTTTCTGAAAATTTAACAGTTCTACTTACTATTATTTTTCTTCCACCTACATAAATCCTGTATCCTTTGCTTCTTAAATTGTATCTTATGAATATTCCTTCTTGTGCTTTGTTGTTGAATTTTCGCAGCTTTTGTTTCTTCACATAATAATATGCTTTACAGTCAAATACTCGTAAGTGACTTAAGGTTGGTTTTCTACCATTCTACAGTTCATATAGCGTTTTATCTGTGGCTTTAGTTGGTAATCTATTTTGAAGATAGGTAGCAGCAGCTGCTGCTTCAGCCCCAAATCGTTTTGGTAATTTGGAATTTATTAGCGTAGCTTTAGTCATTTCTATTAAAGAGCGATTTTTTCTTTCTGTGACACCGTTCTGTGCCGAACAATAAGGAACCTAAGTTTGATTAAAAACACCAAGTTTCTTTAAGTAATTTTCAGTAGTTTCGTTACAGTATTCTGTACCATTGTCAGATCTGAAAACTTTTATCTTTTTTCTAAATTTATTTGTTGTTGATGCAACATACTGTTTAAGTTTGTCGAATAGTTCATCCTTTGAAGCAATAAAATAAATTTAAGTATAACGCAATAGTCATCAATGAAGGTCATGAGATATTTTTTACTCCTAAGCTGTTAACTTCAATTGGTCTACACACATCTGTGTGCACTAAATCTAGTGGATTTTTAGATATAAAACCCATTTTTTAATAAGGTTTCTGTGTTAGTTTTGCTTTTATACAAGTAAAACATTCAACGCTATGAGTGCGTTTACTAAGTTTAATGCCATCTGCCAAATCATTTTTCTCAAGTGTTTTTATGTTTATCTCTGATGCCATTTTAGTATGCAGTTTGTATTAGAACATGAAACAGCATTAGCTAAGTATGTTTTCTCGTCAATTGAGCTCACGGTCAATTTATATAAACCTTGTTGAGCATTGCCGTGGGCTATGAGTACATTGTTATGCTTTTATGCAACACTTTATCAAATGTAACAAGACAACCTTTATTTGTAATAGATTGAACAGAAAGTATATTATTATCTAAACCTGGTACATACAGTACATTTTCTAGTTTTATTTGGGTAACCTAATCCTTTAAGTTTTGAACTTTAAAATAGCCCTCACCAATACCATAAGAATTTAATTTAGCACCATTAGCTACAGTTACAATTTGCTTATTAGAATCATTTAATTGAGAGAAAAAGCTCTTATCACTTGTCATATGAGATGAGGCTCCTGAGTTGATAACCCATTTTTGCGTTTTTGAGTTTTCATGTTTATGTTCCACTTTTAGAACCTTAATAAATTGAACTTGCAAATTTCTGGTTTCGATACTTTAAGATACTTATTTTAAGATACTTATTTTCTTTAACTTCTTTTGTTTTCATGTTTTCTACACTTTGCGTATTTGCTACTTGGCATGCATTACTTTTATAATTTTGAGAATGATTTCTTACTTTACTGTTATTTGTATCTGTTTTGGGGGAAGTTCAAGAATTGCGTTTTAAATGAAAGTAGTCATTTTTCATATGATTATTTCTATTACAATAAGTACAATCTCGTGTAACATAATGCTTTGATTTATTTTCTCTTTTACCTATTAAAGTAATTAAATCAACTTTAACGAAATGTATGAATTTGGTAAAGAGCATAGTAATATTGCTATTAAGTTATTTTCTTTAACTTCTTCACCTATATTACGCAGCCTTCAGCCAATTCTAATACTCTTTGATATGTTCCTGCATTGTAGAACTTTCATTATATCTAACAGAATATAATTTTGTAAGAACTAACTTGTTTGTTAAATTTACACATTCATGAACACATTTTAACTTCTGCCATACTTCTTTTGCAGATTTACTATGCAAAACGTGGATAATTTGAGAATCTGAAATGTTTAGGCATATTAAAGCTTTAGCTTTATGGTCGTTTTTCAACCAAGTATCAGAAACAGTTTCGGCATCTAAACCTTCTTTTATAAGAAGTTGTTCTATTTTAAATTTCCAGGCTGAATAATTTTCATTGGTTAACTTCTCTATATAAACTGATTCTTTTAAAATAGACATAATTATTACTTGTGATGTATTTTAATTATTATGAAAAAGAATATATTTTCCAAAATATCTCAGACTTTCGAATGTTCCAATTATTGGGCAAGTTATTAATTAACTCTTTTTGAATAAATTATTTTATTGCAAGGAATATTTTGATGATATTTATTTTTCAAGAAACAAGCCCTTAAAACAGACAAAAATTATATACATTATGTTCACCTCTTTGTACAGGGGAATGGAAATCAAACTGTATACAATAAATAACGAATATTTTACTTTGCTCCAACATACAGAATGCAAGCACAACATAACATTGCATCTTTAGAACATAGTTATTATAAAAATAATCCTAGAAAACTTCATTTATTTAAAAGAAGAAGTAAATTATTTTTAGTGTTTTATGAATAACAGCAGTGCCCTCTTTTGGCAAGCGACAACACAGTGAATGTTGTAACACAGTACAAACTGCAAAATCTGGGATGAACTCCCAGACCTCTAAACTGCCAACAAATTTTTTTAAGAATCCCCCCCCACAGAAAAAGAGAGAGAATTAAGATGCTGCGAGTAGCATTTTGCATTTGTATATGCTTAATGCTTCATGTATGCATAGTAGACGTTTCTTCATAACAGAGCATATGGAGAGATATCATTTTGGCACTAAATAAAACACTTCCATGTTAAAAAAACACTGTCATTTACTAACATAAATCTGTATGATCAGTAATTTTGATGTGTAGCCACCGTAATAATTGACATACAACTCAAACTAAATACCAAAGTGCATCACTGATTTTACACCTACTGAATAATTTATGTCCCTGATATATGTAAAATTTTTCAGTTACTGGAATTTGTGGAGAAATGTTGATAAATGAAGATGATAGAATAGAAGTATTCCTTTGTGGTGCCAATGCCTTAATCATCAATCATCTAAGGGATGGCAAAATCTGTAGCATGGTTCTAAATCCAGACAATATTGCTACCGATATTGAAGAAAGTGACAGAGAGGTTCTTGAGAATGGAAAAATTTTTATTGACTGTTTAGTGGGAATTCTCGACACAGCAATTACAGCTTTGTAACTGAGCAAGAAATTATTTTTATCTTGTAGGGTTCATTTTAATTTTCTAACTCATTATTTTAAATGACTTTATTAAATGACTTTCCTATCAAGTCTCATTTAATTTCCCTGCCACAATGCAAATTTCTAGCATGTGCAATATTTAATTTAAGTGGAAAGAAGGAAGTATTTAAAGGAAAGTTTTGGAGGATGAAATCAGAGCATGTTCTGCCTGCTTGAAGACTATATTACTAAGATTCTCTGGTGATTAGAATTCTGTGGCATTGATTTATTCTCATCATTAGGTGTGTTTATGCTGACTTCGGTCAGAGCTAGCTTGCACGATAATTAAACTGTAAAGCTGTTAGGCTATACTTCACCAATATTATCCTTTACTTTTTTATTTAAACCAAAAGTTTTGGCTTCTGTAAGTATAAGTTGGTGCTGAATGTTAAACTTTTTCATTAAAAAAGGATTCTATATACCTTTCTCCTGATTTTGTATTCTATAAAAGACTTGATGATTATTCACTAAATCATTGCATACATTTTATGTTAGCAAAGAATACACAATGTTAGAATCTATAAAACTGAAAAGAAAATATTAGCCGGAAAAACAAAGCAGTTTAAAAAATTACATTCAAACAGATGTTTAATAAAATAAACAAGTAAATGTCGAGCTTTTGTAAATTTTAATTCCTTAATGCTTCATTATTTCATAAACAACTACTCATATTATTAATTTAATTTCTACATATATTCTTACTAGATTTAAACTGATAACCTAAAATCTGAATGAGATAATGTAAATTGAAATTTTTTACTTATTTAGAAAAAAAGAATTGAAGTTTTTGTTTCAGTATAAAATAAAAAATTTACAAAAATGAATTTAAAAATTGTTAGTGTCTGAAAATAAATGTGAGTATCTATTAGCAGTTTAAAATTATGCAAAATTCTGAATTATATATATTCTGAATTGGAGGGGGGGTGAATTACATTTTGAGGGAGACTGATATGGAATCCTCTTTAAACAGTAAGAATGTTCAGATATTATTTTCTTTGCTTTTACTAAAATTTATTGCCAACTCCTTAAAGAGTCTGTTTCAAATTTTGATACTCAGGAAATTTATACCTTTATTTAATATTCTTCAGCAAAAGTCAGTAAGTGATAAAAATTTTGCAGTAAAGAGGAATCATATACAGTAAGAAACAGAAATTAGTAAGTCTTCTATCATTCATCATTAGACTTTTAATGATTGTTTAAATTTTTATTCTGGAAAAAATTATACAAAACCATCATCATTTGGTGAATTGGATTTCTTTTCATCAACACCTCACTGAGGGGCATTATTTTTATAAATATGCAAACCGTATGTCTCCATGTAAAATAAATAATACTGCTACTTCATGGACAGGAAATAATTATTGCAGCTTCGTGTAGTATACAGCTACATCTTAAATAATTCTATTTTTATTTATTTATTTATTTATTTAAAAAGTGATGGCTTAATTTATAATGGAATAATATGCTAGCATATTGTTGTAAATATCTGTAAATATTTAAATCTTTTTATTGCATTGTTGTTTTTCTATATTTTCTGTAGGTATTTTCTGATTATATCCACTCAATCCTGAAAAGAATTCAGCAAACAGTGTGTTATATCACTAAAATAGGCAACCAATGACTTTGCCAAAAGGTATTGATGTGGCAATCCAGGTATGCGTGTGTGTGCAGCAAATGAGCTACAGTCATTAGTATTTGTTTCTGTTGCATTGAGTTTTTTTTGGGGGGGGAGTAAGAAATTGAATTGAACTGTGAAGTTTGCCATCTGATGAAAAAGAAAACGTTTCATTTCTTCAGAAATATGGTTTTGTCTAAATGCAAAATTCGAATTCTATGAAGTTGTACTTCAAAATGAAATTTTATGGATCAGAATTTGTGTGCCAATACTAAATTTCTGACAATCTGTGATTTTTTTATTGACGAGAACAGAATTCTATATACATGGTAAAGCAACAGGGTGTGCTATGCCAAATTTCTGCAATTACCTGATTTTTTTAAAAGCAAAAACAGATTAATGTATACATGGAAAGAATGACAGTGTGTGCAGTACAAAGTTGTTCCACTATGCCAAGTTTCTACAGTTCTGTGATTTTTTTTTATTTAACTAAAACAGATTGCTGTAAGTGAGGAGAGAACAAAAAAAATATGCCTTTTATTATAGATATTTTTTGCATTTTAAATTTTGTTAATTGGTTACTGTTTTATAAAATTCTTGGTACATCACCATTTTTGAAAATGGCTGTTGTCTTTTGTCTTAGATTGGCAGAAAAATTAGTTGCCAACAATTAGTGAGTTTTCAGAAAAATTGGGTGGGTAATCAGAAAGTACTATCAATCAGAGATAGGATTAATGTTTATTATATTTTGCTTTTAGGATTTATTTTGTGTTTCTGGCCACATGTTTTGTTAATTATATGCTTTTTTTTATGTGGAATTTTGGATCTTTTAGTTCTGAATATGGCAGCATTTAAATTACAAAAAAATTAACTTAAGTAAAATGGGTGATTTGAGCTAATGTACTTCTCATAGACCTTGGTGACTGATTCTCCTGAAAGCTTCCAGAAATCTGTGCTACACCAGACCTGTGCTAATATTACAGTATATAGCTATGGCACTGTAAAAGTTCAGACAAGTTGTTATTCAGCTGCAAGTGTTTGACGAATTGTGATTTAGAGTCTTCTGTAAGTGATTTTGGCAATTAAAGATATTTCTAGTGTGCATAAGAGGGATAACTTAATATTGCATTCATAAGCTATTTGCAGTTACTTTTGTGCTTTGTATATTTAATTTTATAATAGATTGTTAATTTCTTCATGTCTATCTGTAGTGATCATTTAGAGAGATATTAACAAGTGCATAGAACAGCTTACTGCAAACATATGATTAAGTTCTGTATTTTGGATGTTAAACTGGAAAAGATCAGATTGCATTTTTTTTTAAGTTTTGTAATTTTTTAAGCTTTATGAATTTTTAAATAGGTTTTTGTATATTCTGAAACTTGATGAGTTCTTTTCAGCTTTTGTGGTTAAAGCTATTGTAAATGCTCTGATAGCTGATTCGTTAAAGAATGAGCAATTTAATATTTTTTTTCAAATAAGGAGGAAAGCTATGCAAGTCCTGCTTATTATGTATTGCATAAAATTTTCCATAGGCATTCCAGTGTCATGAAGACTAAATTTTACCCTGCCCCCCCCTCTCAAGATATTAAACTTTCTATTTACAAATCAGCCACCAATCTGGCTTAAGTTTCTAAGGAGTGGATTTTCAATTGTATCATGCTAGAGTGAATTTTAAAATATTTTGCTAGACATTCATTATTTAAATTTTGTCCCTTTCTGCAAGACATTGGTGAACTGAACAGCTTTAAAGGTCATCTTAATTCTGTTCATTTGCAAAAAGAGAATTTTAAATGTCAGGAATTGGAAGTAAAGGTTTAAATATTGTGCTTATTTATAAATAACAGATCATATGATAATTAGGCTTGTCTAAGTTTGTCTTGATTGTTGCATTTTAGAAATGCAATGAATTCAGAACTCTTGTTTTCCATTTACTGAGAACTGGTTAAATTGTTGATCGTTGTATCTAGTTCAACAGATTTTAAAAAGAATGATGAATATATAAGACTTACAGGAGACTGATAAATAAATAAAACTTTGAGAAGAGTGATAAATAAATAAATTTTTATTCCTGGAGGACTATTATAAAATAATTTCTTTACTTCACTTTTTGTATTATTAACAAACGCAAATTTTCTAGACCAGATATCCTCAGCTTCACAATCCTGAACAATTAAGACCAGCTATCGATGAGTTTTTGGATAAAATCCAATTTACAGATGCCTGTTTTCTCTATTCACCATCCCAGGTAAGAATGTTATATAAATAAATAAGGAGTAAAATATTTGTATAGATTATATAATTATAACCCATTGTATTAGTTTCTGCTTACATCTCATTTCTTTTCAGATATAATTTTTATATAATAGTAGATATTTGGGTATTCAAATGATTGTTTTATGTTTATTGTCAAGTCCTAAATTATCATTAATTATATCATAAAATGTCTAAAAGAATCAGTTTGAAACATCCCAACTATTTTTTATTTTATGCTACTTTACTTTTTGAAAGAAAAAAATAATAATTGTTCCCTTGCCCCATCAAGGATTATCTCCTCTGTGAGCATGATGTCACAACTTCTGGCCTCAGTATTCCTTTCTGTTTTGCTTTTTTCTTTCTTTCTGTCTTGTGGTTTCCTTTTTTGAGAATGGGGGCTCACTGTAAGATGCTGTTACAAATCTTTTGTCTTTAGCTTCTCATAGAAAGAAAATTGCCCACCTGTTGATCATGTGTGGAAGTCTTTTAAGGTTGGAAAAGAGATGCCTAATAGGTCTACAGGTCTAAAAAGAGGTGTGAGTTATTCTCAATACATTACTTTGGTCCCTACTTCAAACTGAAATAGTAGATGCTTAGCAGTTTCTGCCACTGTCAGTCAACTAGTCTTTATTGTCAGTTATTTGGAGTTAAATTATTGGGAATTCCTGCTTTCAAGGAAGCCAAATAATTAAAAGTCTTCACATAGCATACAGACCCAGTTAGGCTGGCACAAGAATCTGCTTCCCTTCATTGGACTCTGTGGTGGCTGTTGGGTCCAAATTTTTCTTAATCTTAAACATGGCAAATATTAATCAACAAGTTCTGTTAAAAATATGTTTTCATCAAAAAATAAAAAACAAGTGTTTATGCCAATAAAGATAAAAATCTGTGATGAATTTTGGTTATCACCAATTTTACTGTTGAGCTCCTAAGAGTGACACTTTTCTTGATAATAAATGCATACAATCTTATGCTGGTAAACTAGAATAGCCATCAGAACATTTAGATTTTGGGATGGATGTAGAAGTGAGACTGGATATCTTGAAAATGTTTTCTTCCACATCAAACCCAAAAACAGCACTAAAGGAATAAAGATTATGCATAATGGTCACCCTTTTTCATGGAATTACTTTAATTTCCACTAAAATCTCATTAATATCAGAGATATGATTGATTTTATCATCTTCTCTCTTTGGCTCTGCTCTGTAAATCATCAACTGTGTCTGCTTCCTCTTTTGTTTAAAATGGGACAATCAGTAAGTTGATATAGGTGATTTAGAATGCAAAACACTTAATTATAATCATACTATGATTTCTGAGATAGACCTCTTCTTCATATCAGAAAAGGAAATTATCTCTAGGTTGTCTGACCGAATGTTTATGCAAGTGGGAAGGTCAAGATGCACCAAGAAGATCCAGTACGAAACACTATTCTAACCTTCTGTTTGCTTGCTCTGATGAAGAGGGTTAAGGCCAGATACTTATTAAGACCTGACATGTGATGCTTTCTGTAACAATCTTTCAGCCACTTGAATATGTCCTTGGTGGTCCTGCTCTGTCGAAGGTCATGGCTATGATAATTACAATGTCACTGTGTCCAAACTGCGAAAGGAAACACATGGCATTCACTCAATTATGCCCAAAATGGGAATAGAAAAAAAAAGTGCATAGGGTTTATGCCAATGCTGCAAAATCAGTGAAATTAATAGGCATCCAAATTATAATAAGTGTGCAGAAAAATAAACTCCCAGTTTATAAGAAAGTTCAGCATACAACCCATACACCAGAAACCCCCAGGCAAAACAGCAAATGAGAAAGAATTAGGATGCTTGAGGAGAAAATATGAAAGAGAAAAGGAAAATCTCAAAACCACTAGAGTAAACTTTTTTAAGTGTAAGCTTTATTAAAAGCAGTAGTTTAGAAAATTTAGATTTTGTGATGGATGTAGAAGTGAGACTGGATATCTTGGAATGTTTTCTTCCACATCAAACTCAAAAACAGCACTAAATAAACATTATGCATAGTAGTCACCCTATTTCATGGAATTACTTTAAAATTTCTTCTAAAATCTCATTGATATCTAAGATATGGTTAATTTTATCATCTCTGAGTGGCAGGGAAGGAACCTATACTGAAAGAGGAACAAACTAAGCTTCAGAGATATTCTTTCACCAGGAAAGATAGATCTTGTAGGTGGGCTTGTCAGTGGAAGTGGAGGTCTTCTTACCTTCTCATTTGCCATTACATTTCTTTTAACAAAAAACCTCGAAACCATTACCACTCAAATAAATATATGGACCTCAGTTTTGCTTTGTTCTCTTTATTTATCTCCAAATGATCACATTGATCAATATGATTAAGATTTTTAGAGCATCTACTCAAGCTCTTTATTATAATTAAATATTTCAACAACCTTAGTTTGCTGTGGGGATATTTGTCGAGATAGACATATTGAGGAAAGATAGAAGATCATTGTCTTAGTCTCCTCAATAATGGACAGGCTATCTTATTTCCGTGAATATAACCGATTTCTCATGCTACTGATCTTGCTATTTGTTCACCATCTCTCACCTCTTTTTGTACATATAATGTTGGAAATTATCTTGTTAATGGCAATGATTTTCCTGTTTTTGTATCTTGCAAGTTAAAGAGTGGATTCCATGTCAAGAAATTTACATTTTATATTTGATAGGACAGACTTATTTATTTTTAAATATAGAAGTAATAGCTTATGAAATAAATGGGAAATGACCTGCTTGTCAATGATGCAGTTACTTATCTTGTTATTCAGGTAGCTATAAAACTGTGGTGGAACTATGAATGCCAAGAAATATTGAGACAACAGAGAAACACTTGAGAAGCTTTTCATAGGTACCTCGCATAAGGCAGAGCCAGAAGCCATGGATTCCTATATATCATCAATAAAGCCATCTATGCGAAGTAAAAGAGTATGGGAAAGGTTAGAAAAGCATGTGGAATGTATAATGAACATTCGCTTTCTGTTCTGTAAATAATAACCAATTAATTGGCATCACAGAAGAAACTGCAAATACTATATATGAGACTTTTGCTGCCATTTTTAATACAGCAACTACTCACTGGCGCTTTTTTTTTTCCTTTCTGTCAAGCTGCTGTTTGAGAAAATGCCCGTTATGTTCAGCAGTATATGCAGATTTGGTTTCTGGGGGTTTTTCAGCATCTTCACAAAAGAAATACTAATGAGATCATTTATAAGTAGCTTTTCCTTGAGCTCAAATCTAAATGTAGCAGTTATGCTCCCATATATACAGGTGAGTCAAAAGCACTTGGCTGTTGATACATTATGTATATGCTCATTTGGTCCAATGGGCCATAGTAAGTTAATTAGTAAATAATTTTAAAAATTTCAGCATGATAATCAAGAAAAAAATCACGAAAAAGTAGCAGCTACTCTCTGACTTTGAAATTTATAATAAGTTGAAAAGCATAAAACCTAGAGTGAAGTATTGGAAAGCTACTTGAAATTGGAGGAAGGAACCACTTTAACTGTCTTCAAAATTGGTCACTCTTAAGTTGCACATAATTACCTTTTAAAAACCAAAAGTAACCACTTTAATACTATCCTGTTTGTGCATCATATTTTAACGAAATATCTCTATTTTAATAAACTATATCTAAAGTATTTTAATGATTGCCATGTAACTCTGGATCATTTAATTGGAAAAGATGTCAGTTTCATTTCAGTATTTGAGATATATTAGTTATTATTTTGTAATCTGAAGTGATCTTATACATTCCATTAGACATATTAAGCATTTTAATATATTGGAATTTTATCTTGTTTTATGCTTGCATTATCTTCTGAGGCTATGGGCTATTATATCTACTACCCACTCATCCATCCAGTTGTTGCTTTGATAGCAGTACTCCATGTCTGGTAATATGGATCATAAAATATATGGTACTTTTCCATAATGAACCTGCTTAAATTTTTGGCACCTGTGAAAGAGAAGCCAGATACATGCCAATCTAAGGACTATGTGTATGTGTATAAACAAGAATAATTAAACACACACCTTACTGATTCAAGCTTATAAGTTTATGTAATTAAACTTTAAACTGTTTAACTATTAATAAATTATAAGAAAACTATATTTCAAAAAGTTCTCTAATTTTTATCATCAATAATACTATAAATAAAGCTAAATTTCGTCTATAAGGAAACGAGTTTAACAAAATATTACAGTATATAAAAGCTAAGACATGTTACATGTTAGATACAGTACAGTTACATGTTAGATATGGGAAATTTGTAAAATTTAAAATATAGTTGAGAAAATATTTTGTAATTCATAATTTTTAGTCCAAAGGGGCAATTTGCCCAGAAGGGCTATTAATTTCATTTTGGCATTTTGTGTTGATACACTAAAAGCATTGTTTCACTTTTCAAATTGTTGTCATCAAATATTATCACCCTGTATTATATTTAAAGAAATTAAATAATGAAAAATCTGCGTAAATGTATGTATATTTCTCGCATTGTTATAAAACAGCAGTACCTACAGCCATTAAATTTTGAATATTGAGCATTTTCATCCAAATATGGGCATCTGGAAACCCAAATTTGGAATTTGTTTTATTATCGATTTCATATTTTGTAAAACTTCAACGAATTTCTTAGTAACAAAGTCAAGGATTTCAAAGCGAGCAATGGCAATGTTGTACAGAAAAAACATTATCTCCAGCGCGTGAGACTGTATGGAAAATTCTGAAGATATGCTCATTTAAAAATTATTTTACAATATTGTTCTTGAACTGAATTTTATGGTTTAAGTGCGAAGAACATGATATTTAATAAATAAAGGTAACGCAAAAAATGTTTTAAAAAAAGAACGTTTAGATGTAATTTAAAATCTGAAACCTTCAGATTTTTCTTTTTTTATTAATTAATTATTTTTTTAAATCTATCATGTTAATATTTAAACATATATGAGGTATAGAGCTTCGTGACAGATTGATTGTAATTCTGGTTAATTATGCCAGATTGATGGATAATTTTATAAATAATTTTTAAATAAAATTTCTAATATTTATTTTATGATTATTTTATAATAAAAATTTCATCTGTAAAATAAAATTATTTAGCAAAATATAATTTTTACCCTAGAAGGGCTATTAATTTCATTTTGGCATTTTGCATTGGATCGCTATAAATGGCGTATCACTTTTGCCACCAAATGTTAGAGCCCTGTGCTATATTTAAAGAAATTAAATAATGAAGAATTTGCAGAAATGTATGTATGTTTCATGCATTGTGATAAAACAAGGGTACCTAAAGCCATCAAATTTTGAGTAATGCAGCCCTCCATTCGAATATGGGCATCTGGAAGCCCAAATTTGGAATTTTTTTTATTATCGATTTTATATTTTGTAACACTTTAATGAACTTTTGATTAACAAACTCAATGATTTCAAAGTGAGCAATGACAACACTGTGCAGGAAAAAAACATTTTTATCCCAACGCCCAAGACTGTGTATCAGAAATTCTAAAGATATGCTCATTTAAAAATTATTTTGCGATTATTGCTGTTGAATTGAATTTTATGGTTTAAGTGCAAGGAACATGGTATTTAATAAATAAAGGTAACACACAATTTTTTTTTTTTTTTTTAATTCTCAAATAAAGGAAACTCAAAATTTTTTTTTTTTTTTTAATTCTCCTTTGGGTGGGCATAATGTAAAATCTGAAAACTTTGATATATTTTTTTTAATTTTATTTTTAAGTCATTTTAAAATTATATATATTTTGACAAATTGTATGAAATTCAGATCAGTATGTCATATACAAAGATACATATATTATTCAAATATTTTTAAGTAATTTTCTTATTTTTTGTTTTCTAGATTGCTTTAGCAGCTATTGCATTTGGTGCAAAAAAATTCAAGAAAAATATTGATGGGTAAAAGATGCATTACATCATTTATATTTTTTTGTCAAAATACATTTTATGACAAAATTGCCATAAAAATTTGCACACCAAGAAAGAGTTTTCAGAATGAAACGAAATTTTACTTATGTAAGTACTGCTTTGATATAAGTAAGTGATTAGAAAATCGAAGAAAGAAGGATCATTCATGGCAGAAAAAAGTACACATGAACGGATATTTTAGTACTCTGTTGGACCACCTCTAACGCGAATGCATGATGCGATACGAGCGGACATTGAGGCATACAAGTTCCGTATGGTGTCCTGAGACATCTCATTCCAGAGTTGCTGTAAACGCGCTTCTAGTTTGGCCAATCTCTTAGGCTGTCCAACTTGCCATCCCAAATGATCCCAGATATGCTCAATTGGTACAAATAGCAGGCCAGGTAAGGGTGTTAATGAGGCGGAAACAGTCTTGTGAGATCCATGTTTTGTGTGGCCGAGCATTGTCTTGTTGAAAATAGGCTCCTGGAGACCCTGTCATGAGTGGCAACACCGTGTGGTTGAAGGATGTCATGGACATACCGCTGGCCTGTCATTGTGCCATTTATCAATATTAGGGGTGACCGTCTATCGTAAGCAATGGCACCCCATACCATCACACTAACCGTGGGAACAAAGCGAAGTCAGGATTGAGGCGTTCACCACAGGGCCTGCAAACATGAACACGATTGTCATCACTGGTCAAAATGAATCTAGAATTGTCACTGAAGATGACCTGTTCCATTCCGTTAAAGTCCATTCCGTGCATGACACCCCTCCAAACGGAGGCGTCAGTGGGTGAGTGTCATTGGCAGCACACGTAATGGGCGCTGCGAAATGAGATGTCCTTCAACTAGGTGCCTTGCGATGGTTCAGAAAGACACAGGGCCCCATAATGAAGATGCTGCTTGTGTCTGGATAGTGGCCAATGAGGCAGTTGGCTCGACATGTGTGTGTCGTATGATGTGACGGTCGACTGGTCTGTCAAGGTCGTCTTGAGCCTGGTCGCTGTGTAAATGACATCTCTTCTGTCCACTGGTTTCAACACCTCCTTACATTAAAATTGGAATGGCCTACTTGACGAGCTACTCGCCGAGCCGACCACACAGCTTCCATCATCCTGATGATTCTTCCCCTCTCGAACTTTGACAGCTGCTGATATTGACTTTGATGGGGGCATAATGGCATGTCTACCTCAGCGTTTCTTTAGCAAAAGATTAAGTACACTCAAAGAAGCTCTGCTTACCTGCTTTATACTCCAAGATGAACAAAGTTAAACGCCCTCTAGTGGCATTATGCAAAGAACAATAACGCTGCATTTCTAATCATTTGCATATCTGTCCGAAATGTACCTTCATGCCAAGCTTCATTACTATCCCACAATTATTTCTTGGTGTGCAAATTTTTATGGCAATGAGTGTATTTGATTTCACTACTATGTCATTTATATATGCAATATTCAAATATATTTAGTTTAGTAGTAACTGATAGTTGTTATTTTAGAAATCAAGTGTATGAATTACAATAAATGTAAATATAAATTATTAATGTATTTATTTAAATACTGATAATTAAAATAATTGTATTTTTTATATTAAACCATTTCCTCTGTGCATAAGAGACAAAATTACATTTTGCATTATTCATTTTAATTATGATTTGAACTCTAATAAAGTTGATATTGATATTTTCCATAAAAATGTATCAAATTTTGATAAATTTTTTAAACCCCTATTTTTAGGTATTTGTGTGATATTTTGTTTGCTGGTATGCCTGAAAAATTTTCATATATTCGAGAAGCTATCAAAAGTATGTTCTTTAAAGTTATTAACTCTTCAAAACTGATATATTTAATTACATATAATTTACAATGTAATTGGTGTAAGAGTATAATGAATTCACATTTTCTGATGAGCAGTCTTTCATAATTCCTTTACATGAGTGATATAATCTATATAATGGCAATAGCTATTATATTAAATTATATCAGCAAATTTAACAGATTTCAGTATGCCATATGTAAGTCATGTGATGAATTGTTAGCAGTAAATGACAGCATGTGTAATTGTATTGGAGTTAGTCTATGTAAAACATCTTCTTGACATGGAAGGCATCACATATATTCAGGGTTCATATGGTCCTTTAAAGGCCTTAGGTTTTTTGCAATCGGTTTTTGGTCTTTAACCCCTTAATGATCGGATAATTTTCAGAAAAACGGTCATAAACTCTCTCTTCTTCTTCTTCTCTCTCTCACTTTTTTTTTTTTTTTTAGAAAATTGAGTAAAAATAAGTGTATGTATAATGTATGCATTCATTTTTGAATTTTTTTAGCTTAAAATGTAAAATAAAAATAAAAAAGCCTACATTCAGGGTTATTGTGACTGAATGTTGGTTTTCCAGTAAGCCAGGAAAATTTAAGAAATATGTGTTTTAAACATTAAAAGAGAATTTTATCAAACTTATGCATAATTTAAACAAAGATTAGTAATTTTTTTCTTGCGTGATAAATTTCAAAGCATGAGATACAAAGGCCAACAATCTGGACAGTAATACCGAATTTCCCTCTTACATCTTTTATTGTTTCATCTCTTCTGGAACAACAAACTTTGCATTCTCTTGATGGTTGCCATTTCTTACCAGTTGGGGGTATCTGTCTAATAAAATGCCTTTCAATCAAATGGCTTGGATTATCTTCCAAGCTTGGCCAGCTTCTGTTTGGAATAGTGTCTGATGACTGATACATTTCAATAAGTTCATCTATTAAAGATAAACAAAATATCAAATGGGATTTTTTCCACCTTGTTTTTTGTAAATAAGATACAAGTTCATCTAACAAATGAAAGTTTGATCTAACAAATCAAAAAATATTTTCTTATTATATTTCTTCAAAAAATATTTTCTTATAATATTTCTTCAAAAAATATTTTCTTATAATATTTCTTTCTTCTTTTTCAAGCAATAGAGTAGTCTCCAAGATATTGGTCTACAATATCTACTGCCCCCATATTTTTATTGTAATCTGTTACAATTGTAGGTTTTTTGACAACACTGTACATCTACCTTGTCATTTGTATGGACTATAGATAGCAGGGTAACATCTTTCTTAACTTTCCACTTCATGCCAAGAACTTTACCTCGACGAAAAGCAACATTTTCACCTTTTGCGATTCTCTTTTTTACCAGTTCTTGAGGCATTTCTTTTCAGTGTAGTTTTACAGTTTCATAAGTGTCTGTTTGAAATTTTAAAAGCATGTCCATCAAGTCTGGTGAGGTATAAAAATTGTCTGTTATCAGACAGTATCCTTATTTTAGCAGAGGCTTGATAAGTGACATAACAACTTGAATTGATTGGGACAAATCTTTATATTTTCCATCAGAAACTGTACTTTTCCCAATATGTGTAATTTGTGACCATATACACCCTGAACTTAATTCACATAACAAATACGATTTTACTCCAAAATGGGATCTCTTTTTTTGGCATATATTGTCGCCATCCTAAACGACATTTGAAGATAATGAGGGTTTCATCAATTATATCACATCCAGGAGTTATAGCTCTTTGAAACAATTCATTCAGGTGCTCTAACACTGGCTGGATTTTATACGGCTTGGGATTTGGATGTGTATTACAATCAAAAGTTTCATTATCTACAAAATGCAAAAACTTGTGTATTTAGTAAAATCTAGTACAAGCCATTATGCTTCTGAGAAAAGGTGTTGAAATTGAATATTTTTTGCTCCAATACATTTTCATATCTGGTTTTCTCACAATACTTTGTAAAATAACTATACTGAGAAATTTAAGAATTTCTTCCTTTGTGACAGGTATCCAAGGTTTTCTATTTTTGGATAGGTGGAATCCTGGAGAATTTTGGCATTGTTTGGCATATCTGTTTGTTTCTGAAATGATGAGATCCACTAAATTGTCATATACAACATACTTAAAGTATTGTAAGACACTAGAATTTGTATCAAAATTTTTATTTATCTTTGGTGTTCTGTAAAATTTAAAGTGTGGGGGTGCATGGTCTGCTAAAGTAGACACAATTTTAGTCCATGCTCGTCCAGGCAACACTACAAATCCATCATCACTGCTCTCAGATTCACTAACCGAACTTTCATGAAAACCAGTTACAGTTATTTACCAGTCAGAATCGCTTTCAGATCCATTTATACTAAAATCAGAGTCCAATTCAATATCTGATTCTGACTCCATAATGTAAGGAATATTAAGAAATAAGTATATTTTATTACAGAACAGAAACCACATGTATTCACAATGAGACTAGCTAAGTAATTGGGCTAACGATAGGATTACGAAATACATATCATAAATATGTGTTTGATTAGTGCTGATGTCTGGTTTAAAATAGACTGACTATCTCTAAATGGATGAAAGATATTCTGGTACTGCCATCTGGTGTGTAAAATAAGAAATAAAATTTTTTCTGGGCTACAAAAAATGAATAGGTTTTAATCTTTTTAGCACGTTGCTTTTAAACTTTCCAGCCCGGGAAATATCAACGACAGAAGAAATAGAGGGTGAAACCTTATCCCTTCAAAATGGTGGGAGCGAGAAGGAAGGGGTTTAAAAGTCCTTAATTTTGGCCAAAAGCTGCAGAAGGTCCTTAATCTTCTGAAATTACTGTCTGTTTTTATGACTGCCATTTTGAGTGTGAAGAATTAGCATTTTGGAGGAATATTTTTGTGATTCTCTGACAAATAAGTATTTTGTGGATTATCGCTTGAATTTGTTCGTTTCTAATATAAACGGTTTGATACTCGATTTTCTGGCCAAGAAGTGAAACATAAACATTTCAAAATTATTTCCTTTTATCTTATCTTAAACAGCTTTTCTCTTTTAGGGATGTGAATTCTTTTATTAAATGGCTCTAAATTTGGCAGCTTATCCACATTTTGGCTGTTTTAAAATAATTTCTACACAAAATTTATTAGTTTGGAGATTTTACAATTTTTAGACGATTTTTTAAAGCATTATAACATTGATAAATTTTATTAAAATAATGGTAATGTATTAAAATTATACTTCAGCAATAACATTAAAATAAAACATTATTTTTCGCTGTCATATTATAAAATGATATTACTTTCCATTTTGGTGACTTATTATTACAATAATTTGAATTTGAAATATAAACAGAGAAATGCTATAAAGCACAATTATATGAAACAATTCTTAGCAAAAGTAAAATAGCTATGTAATTATTTTAAAATGTCTTCTTTTTAATTTTTTCATGATAAGGGATTTTTCCATGTAATTGTCTCAGAATATTCAGAATACCCAGAATATGCATCAGTTTTCTCTATAAAATTAATTTTGCTATTTTTTCGTCGGATTTCCCCCCTCCCAAAAAAATTCTGCCTTTCTGCTGTAACAGAATTAGTAGGGTTAATATTTCATTAGGATTTTATACATTGCAACTTAGAAAGTTTAGAAGGACTTGAGGGCAAGATTTATAGACCCACGACTCTAGAAGATTCCAGAAGTGATAAAATGAAAAATGTTTTCATGGTATTAACACATAATGGATGTATTTTACAAGAAATTTGAGACCAATGTCTCACTTTTTGGAGAATTCATCATATACAGGGCTAGTGCTAGGCATTTGCCCACCTGATGTAATCTCTGTGTATCCTAAGTTTTGGTGCCTAAACTCTGCTCCCAGTGACTGTCCTAAATTCTAAGTTTTTCCACTTCTAGATTTTGTTGCTCTACACGTTAATAATTTTTTTAAATTCTGCCACACCAGCTTTGTAATCGGCCCTGATCATATATCATTTCATATTTATTCTTGCTAAAGAAATAAAATTAGCAGCTTCTTCTATACATTCTAAATGCATGTAATTTTTAGAATAACAGAAATCTTTAATTAAATCCAAAAAATCTAAAATGAAGAGGAAATTTATTAAGGAAAGAAACGAAAGAGACATAAAGAGAAAGGAAATTATTCTTCAAAGATATGTACAGTTATCATTATGTAAAGTAAGCAGTTGTTTATAATTTCAGCCTTTACTATAACTTTATATTACTATAACTTCTCCTTTCCATTTCTTCACCAGAATGCAAACTGATTAGATAATATTTAAACTGAGGATTTTGGATTGTAAGATAAAGCATGTTTCTGGCCTCTGCTTCCACGCTGCAATAGTTCCTGTCAGCTCTGATGATTTTTAATTATTCGGCTTTATTATCGCTGTTGACATTTGAATTTATTACTATGATCGAGTTACTGAAACAGCTTATAATTCAGTAGTCTTTGACTTCTAGTCCAAATTTTTAATTTGAATTTGACTTTTTCTGTTAAGTTACATCACAACAAGCTGTAGCTGATTTTGTTAGCATATAATCGTACTTTTATTTTCTAAGTTCTGAATAAATAAAGAGATTTATTTAAACCTTTATCCTACTTTGTAGTTAATTTCAGACATGGCTATAATTTGCTTCGTGTCTGTCAGGTAGTTTGAACTATTTAACTTTTACTAGATCAAGTGAAACCTCATAGTTTGTTTGTCGACACTTGACAAGTTAGAATATGAAGCAGAAACTAGTAGGAACAGTGGGTGGCATATTGAAATAAATTTCTGATTGTTATAAAAGTTGCTTGAAGAGAAGGAAATTGATCTGAATTAGTCAAAAAAGATGCATAAATGTTTTGTAGTGTGTTTTGTCTACAAAACAAAACTTTCAATGTATAATTATCCTGATATCATTTAAGAATCAATTATGCGAGTTTTAAGCTGTGAAATGTTATTAGCTTGTGATTTTAATAGTGCCTTTTTACAAATATTTAAAAAAAAACGCTTGATAGCGACCATGTAAATCTGTAATAACTAAGGGTATCTAGCTACCTAATTTAATTATTTGTAACTAATTGCTGTTCCTTAAAAGTTATCTCTGCATGTTAAAAATAGTCATTGCCTTTCATACAAGATACAATAGAAAAATGTAAAAATTAACGTAAAATTTATTCTTTACAACTAGCAAGACTTAAAATTATACAAAACAACTTATCCCCTCTGGTGCTTTAGTAGTTTGTTGTAAATTTAAAGTACAGGGTGTTTATAAAGTCCCGGACCCATTTTGATGTTTAATAACTCATAAAATAATAAAAATCTATTAAAATTAATAATGTAAATGGTTAGATAGACTCAAAAAGTTTCATGACCCTTGTCAATGAACTTCCATGTGTGCCCCCTTCATCTTCAGCATCATCTTCTATCCTCCTTAGCATATCTGTTGCAAAGGCCATCCTCCTAGGCCTATTGTCCAGTTCCAAAACTTGAACAGTTTGAACTTTGTATGCGTGCAGTCTTAATTTTTTCTCAGTAACCTTGTACACCGTCGAAATTGGCATATCCAATTCTCTTGCCGCTTGATCTCACAGATCTTCTAGGATTGTGTAAAAATGTCTCTCTGACACACTCAACATCAAAATCACTTGTGCAGGGACATCCACAATGTTTCTTATATGCGATACTTCCAGTTTCTAGAAAATTCTTTTTCCACCGCAAGATGCTTCTTTTGGATGGAGGATCTTTTTGGTAAATTCTTCTGCAATTTCTCTGTGTTTGCATTATGGATTTCGTTTCTATGAACCACCATAAAGTCTATGCTTTCTCTTGTGGTGTATGTATTCTCCTTAATATCCGGTCGAATAAAATATCACATACAAAAGTACTAGAACAAACACATCAAAAGTAAACTTAACATTGCAGTAGTTGCCAAAAAGAAAAGAGAGAAAAATGCAATTAATAAGCAGAGGATATTTAGAAAAGTACAGATATTTAGACTGGAAAATGAAATTATTTGAAATTAACCACACATGCACACGATATTTACAAAAGTAAAGGTATTCAAACTTGAAAAGGAAAATATATAAGTTATTCCATCAATAAATGTCATAAGTTTGTTTATATCTTCATTATTTTATAAGTTATTAAAAATCAAAATGGGTCTGGGACTTTATAAACACCCTGTATATTAACTGGGCTACAACTGTAGTATCTTTATACAAAGTTATGACACTAACAGTGTCAGACAGGCAAAGCGTAAGTAACTTTCAAAACTTACCAACCATGTTAACAATAGGCATTCGGGTCTGCTGTGATGAGCAGATCTCTGTCTAGACATGCAGCAGCAGTGGCAACAGCCAGTCTTCTGGTACAGATCATGGTGATTATGATTTTACTTCTCATTTTAACCTACGCCTTTTGACATAAAATTTGCCTGCTATTTATTAAACCTCCAGACTGAATAAATGCATGACGAAACAAAACATAAGAGAGAAAATCAACATAAAGCTGTTTTTAAAACATAAATAAAATGTCACTAATCTTCTTTAAAATATGTTCAACTATTATAAGTGTAAAATATTTATTGTTAATAGATAAATTTTTAAAAATTGATATTTTGTCAAATTTGTTTTATAATTAATTTATTAAATTAGGT
Organism: Stegodyphus mimosarum; assembly: GCA_000611955.2. Classification (NCBI taxonomy): domain Eukaryota; kingdom Metazoa; phylum Arthropoda; class Arachnida; order Araneae; family Eresidae; genus Stegodyphus; species Stegodyphus mimosarum. The sequence continues at coordinate 230,187 of KK112763.1, forward strand.
TTAATATAATGCATCCTACTTATAAATCTGTTTTATTCTTAGAATGGTGTTACAAAAGGCATAGATAAAAATCTTTAATTGAATTATTCAGTTCCATTTGCTGATAGATCATTAATTTTTTTCATTAATGGTCTTTAAAAGTACGTAATTTCCATGTGCAAAAATGTGTATGAACCTTATATATTAAACTGGAGGAAAAACACATCAGTGTAAAATTTTAATTAGACACATAAGCAACCTTAGTTTTGTGTATCTTTTGAATAAAATTATTAGTTTTGAGGGCACTCAGAGACAGGACAATTTTCTTCTGGAACAAAAGTATTTTTCCAAAAAATATGAGGAGTAACAATCCTTTTCTATCAAAAGCAATACTTGTAGAAAAGTTAATATTATAATGCAATCTTCGAGAAAATATAAAATCTAATGTGTTAAAATTCTGAAAGCCTTAGCAAGGAAGAACTGAAATTGGAATTAATGCCATTAACTATAGAAAGTGAATTTTTGTGAATCTGAAAAACTGTAAGGAACTTAAGTTCACCATCTAAAGAAGTGTTATGTATAACTTTTGCCAGAGTCATAATTATGATTGCTTTTGCAGGTTTATTTATTTCTTCTTTACAAATGCAATTAATATTCATATTCATTGACTTGAAATTTTGGTATTCAATCAAAAGTATGATCAAGATTTAATGCCATTTGATTGCAGTTATTGGAGGGATGGTAGTATCTTGTGTCATCTTTTTCTATCTTCATACTTTGAAAGTGCTAGGTTCTGAATCAAGTTGTCGTTTTGTGATATCATGATTAGCATCAGTTTCACAAATCTGGTAGTCGTTTTTGATGGTATTTCCTCTAAGTCGATACTTTGCAGTGGCATTTGTATCATCAAGAGTAATTGGATTGTTATTACCGTCATTTAGATCTCTTGCTTCTTTGCAAGCTTGTCTGTGATTTCATTTTCAGGTATGCCAGTGTGAGCAGGCAGCCACTGCAAAGTGCAAATCTTATCTAGATTGTTAGTTTCCTTCAGTTGATGCTGAATATTTTGGTCAAGTGTTAATTAACTTTTATATATTGTCTCTAAAGCAGCTTTAATCTCAGAGAAGACAACCAAATCATTCACTTTTTCTGCATTTTCAGGTAGATGATATTCATGTAAGCCTTTGTTGTTCTCAACTCGCTAGTTAAATTTGAGGCAAAGATGCTGTGCCAATTTTGTGGTTCATGGTGATACCATTCAATTGCACTATATGTATGCCAGCTCTGCCATTCTGGATAGTTTTGTCAGCTAAGCCATCAGAGTATGCATTAATGAGGTCACTTTCTGATATTGTTTTGATAGTCTGTATTCCCTTTGCAAAGGTAATAGTAGTTAATTCTTTTGCCGAACCTGGTTCAGTGACATTAGTACAACTAAAGTGTTCTTGGGGATAGTTGTGAAGAGTAAATGTTCTTAAAATATTACAAAGCTGTAATGATCAAGACCAGTCATTCTTCTTATTTTGTAAAGTTTATATTCTGTTTTATAAATCTGATACTGGCTTTTAGAAAATATTCATAGATTTTTCTCAAATTTTTCTTGATTAAAATATTCCTTAAACCTCTAAACTATGTAACAAAAGTGTCTAAGAAGTCTTGATGCTAAAAAAGTTTTAAAAGCGTGACACATATATATGTTTCTCAATATTTTTAAATGAATACATATTAAATCTTTATATCAGAAAATTTAAGAAGGATCACTTTTAGAAATAGAACTGAATTTCCATTAATGGACATTTTGCTTTAGAAGACAGTTACTGAATTCTCAGATCCTTGAAGAGGTAGACTAATGCATTCCTAAATTTTCATATATTCCAGTGTTTTTAAGCTATATTATTCTGCAATAATTTTATAATTTCTTTAAAAATTTTAAAAATAAAGTAGTTGCCTGGGAAATTGATAAATTATTGCTAGCTGCATTGTATCTTCAGTGGATCTTTCAAACTGTATTAGAACAGTGGTTTTTAAACTTTTCTCCCCATGCATCCCTTTCACTATTTCAAAATGTCTAAGTTCCTCCTCCTCTTTTCCAGAACTCCAAAAATTTATATATATTTATTTAAATTTAGATTATTTTTAATGTGTTTTATAAATTAAACAAGGAAAAGTGTAGAAAATTTTGATAAATGACAAAACTTAAATAAAAGTAGTGTAAACTAAAATTAAATACTTAGCAGTTAAATAGAAGTCTGATGGCATTCTGCCCTGGTTAAGAACTCCATACTAGGGTATTATTTAACAGTGCATGAGCCCGCATCCATCTTAATAATATTTTGATACTTCTCAGTGATAGCATGATTCTTAATAAATCACCCGATATTTGAACAGTGGCTTTGATGGAGCAGCTTCATTCTTGTTTATAAATATCAGCATTGTTGCTTTCTTATATGAGTTTCTTATCTTCTTGAGTGCCTTCAGTGTGAAGGAAAAGATAAAATCATAATTCAAAGAGTGATGCAACTGTCATAGTTCTCCATGGGAGCTTGCCCACTTTAATAATGAATAAAATACCTTGTTTAATGATTATTTTATAATGTTAACTGTTTTAATATGCATAAAGATTTATAAATTCCAGATTTCAGTTTGTATTTTATCATCATATTTAAGAGTTAAATTTATTGTTTTAAAAATCACTGAAGTAAAATCAGTAACTTCACTTTTTAGATATGTTTGTGTTGATAAAGAATGAGAGTCCTGTACTTACTGATCCCATGAGAGCAGCTCTAGAAAAAAAGTTAGAGAGATGCAGAAATCAAGAAAATAACCCCAGCACTATAGCGTATGTGAAATATTTCCTAAAAATTATTTTATTTTTTGATTTTATAGATTATTTATTATCTATATGAGAATAAATAGACATATTTATTATTGAAATATGCATAAATGTATGGCATGTATAAAATTTCACATTGGCATTGTAAATTCATTTTTGGAGCATGATTGATACAATGATACACAGAAGTAATAACTTTCCAGCTGCTGCTTTTATTTGGTGAACATAACAATAATATTTTACATCAGTAGTTCTTGTAATTTATCTGTAGCCTGTAGAGTATGGATTTTTTGGGTACTTGCACTACTTTGATGAATCTTTAAATCGCTCATACTCAGTTTTCAGTTTGCTTAAACAGAATTCATATATCAATACTATGTCTTTTTTATAGTACTGATATCAAGTTTGACATAAACTGTGATTTTTTGTAGAGTTTGATTCATGATTGGATTAAAGACAAGAGAGTAATGGTTCCTTTCCCTCCCAGTGCTATGTTACATGTATTTGAAAATTTAATTCATAATTAACTGGTTTATGATAAAGCTATAATTTTTTTGATTGGAGACTTTTATGCCTACTTCAAAATTGTTCCCTACCTTATACATATATATAATTACAAAACATTTTTTTAAAAGCAAAATAGAAATATGTGTAGTATTTTTGCACATTAAGCTGCTGAAAAAATATCAGTAAAGCCATAAAGTAAAAAATTTAGAACTACTTTTTCACAAAGACGAACATTTAAATTCATAATTAATAAATTTCAAATAATCCTATAAATGCAACAAAAAAATTTTTTGTTAAAACCAAAACGTTTAATCAAGCATACCCCAATTCAAAAATTTATGAAATTTAAAAGACCCAAAAGAAAAATTCAATAAACTTCAATGTCACTTCATCAAGGAAAAGGCACACTGAAACTAATTGAAATCTCTCTTATACAAAAATCCTTGCTTTTCTGTATCCAGAATTAGCTAGTGAACCATTTCAATGTATTTTAATTATAAAAGTTCACCCGAAAATTCTGGCCCTTGCCCAAAGCAAGGGAAAAACAAAGTAAGTTTTAATTAAAATCTTGTACTAATAAAGAGAATACCATTTCATTTAACGAAATTGAAAGTGAAATAATAAAATACTTCATTGAATAAAGTAAAACAAAATTTTACCTTTAAACATATAGCAAATAATCCAATGTATTTAAAACATAAGCGAAGTTATAAAACTTAATTGAAAAGATGTAATTAAAACTCTCAATAAGAAATTAAAAACCTCGAGCACTTTCATTATACTACAACTGAAATAAGGATATTTTGTTTTAGTAGTAATCTATAGGTTTGCCATTTTGGCTTCATTAGCGAAATAGTAAATCTGCCTTTTATGCTACCGTTACGCCCTATAATACCTTTTAAAAGTATGAATTTTTTATCTGAAAGCTCCAAAAGAGAAAGAAAGATGTTTTAAAAATTTTATAGGATTTTTTTCCCCCTCTACTATTCTGTTGCTAACCACGGGCCATGTATATTCAAAGTCGTCATGATAAGTCCATGATGTGAAGACTTTTTACTTTTCTAACAAAAGTTCCTTTACTTATTTTTTCTAACTTTTTTCTGTAATTTTAAATAAATGTTTTAAAAAAATCTTAAATGAAACTTTATGGATTTTCTCTCATTCCTACAATACGATTGTTTAAAATTATTTGACCTTTTTAGTCACTTTTTTAAAGAATAATTGATTTTAAAATTTAATTTTTGCAATAGATGATTTAGTTTTTCACATTTTTGCTTTAAAAGAGTGAGAATTTAATTTCTTTCAGTTCATAAGTAATCTTATTCTTTGTCAAAATTAAAAGAATTTTTCATTTAATATTGTAAAGTTTTTCTTTTGGTTTCAAAATTGCATCATTTGTTCCAAATTTTAGCCTTTTGAGTGATGACTTTCTCTCCAAGGTTTTTTAATTTCGCCAATGAAGCCAAAATGGCAAACCTATACATTACTACTAAAACAAAATATCCTTATTTTGGTTGTAGTATAATGAAAGTGCTTGAGGTTTTTAATTTCTTATTGTGAATTTTAATTATGTCTTTTCAATTAAGTTTTATAATTTGACTAAAGTTTTGAATACATTGGATTGTTTGATATACGTTCAAGGTAAAACTTATTCTATTCACTGAAGTATTTTATTATTTCACTTTCGTTTTCGTTAAGTGAAATGATATTCTCTTTATTTAAGGTACAAGATTCTAATTAAAATTAACTTTTTTTTCCCGTGCTTTGGGGAAGAGCCAGAATTTTCGGGTGAACTTTTATAATTAAAATACATTGAAATGGTTCACTAGCTAATTCTGGATACAGAAAAGCAAGGATTTTTGTAGAAGAGAGATTTCAATTAGTTTCAGTGTTCCTTTTCCTTGATGAAGTGACATTGAAGTTTATTGAATTCTTCTTTTGGGTTCTTTAAATTTCATAAATTTTTGAATTGGGGTATGCTTGATTAAACGTTTTGGTTTTAACAATTTAAAAAATTCTTTGTTGCATTTATAGGATTATTTGAAATTTATTAATTATGAATTTAAATGTTCATCTTTGTGAAAAAGTAGTTCTAAATTTCTTACGTTATATATATTAGGGGCATTAAAATGAAAGTGATTCGAGGTGTGTATCTATGAGATGTGTAGTGACAGAAATGAGACATAGATAGGAACAGCAATATTTAACGATTGAAATGCATTAAGTGTTTGTTAAAAAAAATCACGCATTGCGTTAAGACAGGCATCCATTGCTTAGGAGGGTTACGAATTCCATCCGCGAAGAAAGGTATTGGTTGATCATGGAACCAGTTCATAACTGTAGCCTTTACGTCCTCGTCGGACTGAAAGCGTTGACCCTTTAAGCTTTTTGTAAGTGCCCCAAAGATGTGATAGTCTTAAGCCTTACAGTCAATCTGGACTGTAAGCTGGATGTTCCAAGACTTTCCACTTTTTACGCGCCAATGCCTTGACACACACCCGGGTGACATACGGCCTTGCATTGTCATGCAAAAGGATGATACCTGAGGACAGCATACCTGGAGGTTTGTTTTCGATAGCCTCATGCAGCTTATCAAGCATTTTGGTGTACCATTGGGCATTGATCGAGACATGCAGCTCCTTAAACTCCAGTAATAGGGGATCCTAAATGTCGAAAAATGCCTTCAACATCACCTTTCCAGCTGAGTGCTGAGTTTTGAATTTTTGGGCCCAGGTGAGTCGGAATGTTTCCATTGCATGCTGATGGACTTCCCTTCCAGATGGAAGTGGTGACAACAGGTTTCATCACCAGCCACTATATGCTGCAGTACATCGTCACCGTCAGCCGTGTAGCTCACCAAATGCTGTAAACTGAGGCCCATTCACTGTTTCTTGATGTGGTCAGACAGTATGCGGGGTACCCATTGGCAACAAACTTTTCGATGCTTCAGAATGTTACTGACAATATTGTGAACAGTAGCAATGGAAATGTTCAACTCATTTGCAACATCACTAATGTTTCGACATTGATTTGCCTGATTGCCGTGTCAGTGTCCGTAATCAGCTTATCTGTCACAACCATGTGCACCTGATCGGGCTACGGCAAATCCGCTGTCTCCTGGCAACCTTCGCTAAACATCCTTGCCCACCTCATCACCGTGGGCTTCAACACACGTGTGTCTTCGTACACAGACACCATTCTTTAATAAATGTCCACCAGCTTACACCCTTTCAGTGTTAAAAACTTAATTACCGCTTGCTGATCCATTTTCGGTGCAGTTGCATCCACACCAGCCATTTTTAATTAATGCCACATTCTTACGACTGAAGTTAGCACGCATCTGCTTTCACACACACATGTGTAGTATATACAGCTTTACTATCACGTTTGTTTCACAAAAATCCAGAACAGACTTTTTGCGTGCAGCGCTTTGAATTACTTTCATTTAAACACGCCTGATATATATACTATATATATATAATATTTCAGAGGTCCTGTAAACTTACAATCTTGATTTGATTCATATTTAAAATTCAGGTGAAAATATTAAATCTAATGCAAATGAAATTAATTCTAATTAGAGTGTGCACCATATTACAGTAAAAGACATAAAGGTTTTTCATAGAGAATGTGAAAAATCTTTATCTTCTTCAGAATTAATACTAGGAACTGGATTATTAATTATTTCAAAACTCTTTAAAGTTTTTTTTAAATTTAAGACAAGAAGTTTTAAAGAAGTAAATAAATTTCATCTAAGAATTAAACCATTTAATCTTTTTTTAAAGATATCTCTCTATTTTTTTTTTCTTTTCAAAATATTGTTAAATGTTATTTTTTCTTACAAATTGTTCTCTAGAATGATAGTAGCATGAATTTCTTGGTCAAAGCAATCTTAGGTACTAACATACAGAATTACAAAAAATAAATGTTATATAACAAGTCAGTTGTATGTACTTTTTAAAACAATAACTTTAATTAACATATAGAATAATATTTATAGTTATTTTGAAAAAAATTAAGTCAGCTAATAAAGTTAATAGGTCATAACTCATAAAAGATTTTAAAATTTTTTATATGGTATTTATATGTGTTTATTTTAATTCTATGTTTACTTCTTAATTTGTTTAAGGTTACAAGATTACCCTTTAGAGTTGCGATGACAGAACTAATTAACTGCCAAATAATATAACACACTAATACTCTGACTTAATGTTAAGAATGTATTCCTGGAAAATAAAATGCTAAATTAATCAGAGTCATTTTAATTCCTAGTAAATAAGGATAGAGGAGTAAACAAGGTTTGCTTTAATTTGTTATATATATATTTTTTACTATGTGTACTTCACTTCTGTGTGTTATATATATATATACACAAAATGTGTATATATGTGTATGTACATATATATATATATATATATACACACACACACAGA
>KK112763.1:238143-258703 GCA_000611955.2 Stegodyphus mimosarum
TATATATATATATATATATATAATACACTATCAAAGAAACTAGCTATTCTGAAATGTTTAATGACATAAGATTGCAAATAAAGAAAACTGTAGCTTAGTAAAGTTTGTTTGCATTGGAATAAGTTAAGATTTTATGCATTATAATTTTTAAAGAAATATATATATGTATCTACACTCACGTTTGTGAAAATTGCAACACCATGAAGGACTTACGCGAGTGAGCTGAAATTTTCAGGAAATGCAGAGTAGCGCATGATATGCAAATGATTAGAATTGCAAATCCGTAGCGCATGCGTATGCTGAGCAGCGCCCTCTGAACAGCTGATGGATCCGAATAAATAGACGGCTGTAGCGAGGCGTGTATGGTTATCGGTGGTTATCTGCTAGTGGTAAACGTTAACTCAATCTGTACTTATGCCTCGTCGACGAAAGAGAGCGAGATTTGAACAACTTACAGAGTTTGAACGAGGGAGAATCATCGGCCTTCGTGAAGCTGGATTGTCGTATCGTGCAGTAGCCTCTCGTGTGCAGCGTAACAGCAGCACAGTGATGCGCGTTTGGAAGCAGTGGACGGACGAGTGTCGGACAACTCGGAAATCCGGGAGTGGACCCCGAAATGTGACGTCAGCTCGCGATGATAGACACCTGGTCCGCATGGCGCGGACGGACCGTACAGCTTCCTCTAGACAATTGGCAGCACTGTGGTCAATAGCTACAGGTGTTTCATTGTGTGCTTCATCAATTCGTAGACGTCTGCTGCAGTGTGGACTGCGCGCACGGACTCCTTTATACAGGATCCCCCTAACGCACGACCATCGCCGCCTGCGGCTACAATGGGCCAATCAGCATAGAGACTGGCGTGCTGATTGGCAGCATGTCGTGTTTTCTGACGAATCCCGCTTTAATTTGTGGTACCATGATGGCCGCATTCGTGTCAGACGCTATGCCGGTGAACGCCACCTTCCGGAGTGCATTATCGAACGCCACAGTGGACGAACACCCGGAGTTATGGTCTGGGGCGCCATAGCATATCATAGACGATCTCAATTGCTACGAATTGTGGGCAATCTGAACAGCAACCGGTATATCCGTGAAGTTCTACAGCCCGAAGCTGTTCCCTTCCTTCAAAGCTTGCCAGGCGCTGTATTTCAACAGGACAATGCCCGCCCTCATACTGCTCGGATTGTTAAATCCTTCTTTGCAGCGCAGCAGGTACAGCTTCTTCCTTGGCCTGCGTGTTCCCCGGATATGTCGCCAATTGAACATGTGTGGGATGTCATTGGTCGGCGTCTTGCTCGTGATCCTCGTCCTGTTGCGTCTGCAGACGAACTTTGGGTACGCGTACAAACGATATGGAATGCTCTTCCTCAGTCAGACATTCAAACTTTGTTTGACTCCATGCCACGTCGTGTAGCAGCACTTATTGCGGCGCGTGGTGGCCACACAAAATACTGATTCTGATCTCTTGTTCTTGTTTGTTTGCTTTGAACATTTAATCATTTATTTGTACCACTACCACTCAACTGTGTATTAAATTGCATTCAATTATGACGATTCCTTCTTGGTGTTGCAATTTTCACAAACGTGAATGTATATATATTACATTCTGTATAAAATACCTTAAGAGAAAATTATCACTAGTAGTAAAGGTTGTGAATCAAACATTTTGGCTGATTTAGCAATTAAAATAGCTGTTTAATAGTAAAATAACTTTAGAAATCAGTTCAGAGTTTATGGTATTATATGACTCCAAAAGATATAGAATTATGCTTTAAGAACAACAATTTGACATTGTTGTATTCTTTCATATTTTTTAACTTGTAATCTGGAGTTGCATTTTCCAAGAACTAATTCTAGGTCCTTATGTACTTTTTACATGCTACTAGCATATAGCAGAAATTTTTATTAGATGCCTATAGACACTATTTGCAACTAGGAAGTTAATTAAATGAGTTGAAAACTATAAAAACATATAATAAATTTAGCATTTTAAGCCTTAAAATTTTTTTAAGATTATGATAGAATATGTATTAAACAAAATAATAATAATAATAATAATAAGCCTGCAAGGGACCTTAGTACTAAAATATTAAAAATAGCCATGCCTTTTAATCAAGTTTTCAGGCATTTAATTGAGATATTTTTGACAATAAATTAAAAGCAAAACTCCTCATAGATTTAGATTTAAATTGTAATGGAATTTCACTTATCCATATCACTTATTTGTCTTTTAAAGCCATTAATGAGTTAAATTAAATCAGGTTTGCTGTTAATTTATTTAAGTTTTTTAAAACTTCGTGAATTTAAATAATACAGTAAATAAAACAGCACAGAACATATTTTTAAAAAGCTATGAAATTAATTTGCTTTACTGGTTTATTGATTTAAAATTTTAAAAATAATTCAAGGATAAGCCAGTGTTATATGTCATACAGTTTTATCTCATTTATTTCAATAACATATTAATACAATATGTTACTTAAGAGAAAAGTAATTACTTACAATGTATATCCAGGTGTATTTCCTGTTTAAAACCAGTTTAAATTTTGTATGTAATGATGTTATTTATTCTGTTCAAGAAGATGAATTACACATTTAGTTTTAAAATTGTTGTAAGTAAAAATTAATTTCATTATTTTTTTTTACATAAAATAGAAATGATTTACATGTTTAGCCAAATAAAAGCCATTTCATCATACGATTTTGTTGAAATAAGTGTGTTTTATGTAATGCAAATAAAAATATGTTTTTCCCTTTAAGTATACTGAAATGGACTTTTCCATCTTTGAGACTGCATATTGCTGAAATGAGATAAAATAAATGAAAAAATAAGATTTCCTAAAAACCATTACAAAAAAGTCAATCTGATTTTCAGACAGGCTATGATCACAGTTAATTTATTTAGATAAATGAGTTTATAGTAATATGAGTCTCTTGCCGGTGATTACCTTTGGGAAACTTTTTTAGCCTGAAGTGTACAGTGCTGTCAATCAGTGGAAAGCTGCAAGTCATAGTTCAGAAATTTTGATTGTAATATTTTTTCAATTTAATGCACATTTTTTTTTCTTACATTTCAATAATAATGTAATTTAAAATGCCACATAAATGTTTTTTCAGCATTATAAAAAGCATTTATATTGCAGGATTTTTTTGAAGCAGATTTTTTTGACATTTATATCTTATGTATTAAATTTCCTTTTAATTGATTTATTTTTGTTTCTTGAATATATGCATTAAAGTTGATATTATAAACGATCAGGATCTTGCTAAATTAATTTTGCATACAGTAGAAGATCTTATGAACTACCTTTATAGAATCCATAGAATCATCAATCAAAAGTAGATTGAAGTTTAGGCCCATATGTCTTTTACCAAAATTGTATGATCTATTCCAGTTCATTTTCATTTCAGATAATATGTTGAATATTTGCAGAGAAAAGATAATGTATTAAAAATAATAGATACTGTTATCTTAAAGTTCTAAACATATGTTAAAAATAAACCTTACACAGGAGTTTTGTGTTTTAGTAAAATTTTTTTTATTCACTGTCAAACTGATACAGCATATTCATGGTAATGTAATCTTAGACAGTTAACTTCTTTTTTTTCTTCATTAAATTTCAACAGACACATTATTTTCATAAATGTAGAATATTCTTTTTGAAGAAAGTGAAAACTAAAATGGGATTCATTTCATGTATTTTATTCTTTACAGTATTTGGTTCAATTTTTAAATCAGTATTCACATAAAAATGTTATTTTCATGTCGATTTAAGCAGCTGCATGTAAATACTTAATTTTAATTTTTTTTATTTATAGGTATAAGAGAAAGTTAGAAGAAATGTTAGAGGATGATGAAATAGAATCAGCACAAAAATATTCAAAATTATTGGAGGTTTGATTATATAAAGAAGAAATACTTCTTCTTTTTTTTTTTTTAAGAATATATTTTGTATTGCTTGATCATACTGTGCATTGCTTATCCCCCCAGAACTAAGTGCAAAATACAAAGAAATTGCAAATATACGTTCTTCATTCTTTCTCAGTTAGGATTTAATTAGCACATACCTAAAGTTAGTTTAGTTATTGCCATATTTGTGTGTATAAAAAAATTGTAAAATTTTAACCAAAATGTTGCATGCAAAGGAATAATTAGTCATTTTTTTTATCTGGCAGATGATGAAGCAGTATCGTCCGAGAAATATATTTATACTGTTATTTTTTATTGTTTTTTAAACCTGTTTCTTTCCCTTATTTAAACTTTTATCTAAATGATAATTATCAGATTACAAATCTGCAGATATTGACTCAATGGTGTCAAGACTTCATTTTGATCATTTAATAATAATAATATTGCATTGTTTTGAAAATAAGCATATTACTCAGATTTGTCATTTATATTGATTATGTATTTTGATATTTTATATTTAAAAAATACATCTAAAAATATAACAGTTTTTAGTATTTACATATTAGCACAACCGCTTTTATAGAAGTTGCTAAATTCTGTCATATGTGAACTTAGTTTCAGTGAACATCACTGCCATTCTTATTTGTTTATCTTTTTTTTTAATTCCATATTCCAATAATCAAATCATGATCCCTCCCCCTTAAACTCAATCTATGAATATGCATTTGTGGAATTTGCCTGTAGTGGAGGAAACTGTGGTAAAATTACTCCAAAAACACATTATTTTACATCAAAATTGCTAAAAGGAACAATGTTTTTAATCTGATTTTAAAGCAACTGCTACAAAATTTTCATCAAAACAAAAGAAACAAAAAAGCCATAGTCTACCAGCAGCTGAGCAGCAGAATTGCTGAAAACTAGAAATTCCGACCTGGTTTTGATTCCAGGCAAATGGGCTGACTCTATGGGCATTTTCATGATTTTCCCCATGTGTAATGTATATACGAGCCAATTTCCCTTAGAAAGTTCTCCACAAAGGCAAACCTCCCCTTAGGCAGATAGCTCTAGTGGGCTTTCTTTGCCGTAATCAACTAAACCAAATGAAAAGACCACATGTGAGTATCGTAATTGATAATCAGGAGAAATACTTAGTTAAAACTCAATAATGTATGTAAAAAATATTTTGTTTCCAATAATAAGTCATAATTCTTTTTCTTCTATAAAAAATGTTAATGATTTCAACATGATTACATTACTACATAAGCACCCTCTTTTGTTCTTTAGTTCTCTGTAGAACAATTTTTAATGTGAATTTATTTGTGATTAAATCAATTTATTGTGAATTTAGAACACCAAACCTTTTATATTATCTCCAATAATTATAATTTATATATTTAATGTATATTAATCTTTAATATATACATATTTAATATATAATATCTCCAATAATCTGGTTATTTTAGCTAAAATGCTTAAACTGCATTTTTGTCTCATTATAATTTTGTTATTTTTAATAATGCTTTTGAAATTTCTCAGTTCTGTTCCATTACATCTGTATCGTAGTCTTCTGGTTCACTAACAAAAATTTTGTCTTTCAAAAGTCTATGTGATTTTCATGCCATATAAAATTACATTTTGGAATTGCACTTCATAAAATTAGGAAGTATTTGCAGACTTGAGAAATTGGTTAAAATACCAATAAAATATTAAGAATTTAGTCATTTACATATATTTAGGTAAAAATTTCTAACTTTTCAATAATTCTTGATTGTTGACCAAGAATAAAAAATTTAAAAGAATAGTAGTTTTTTGTAACTTTGCTAGTAGTCTTTTGCAAATTTGCTAGTGTTAATACCTACAAAATAGTACTAAAATTACTTATAAAGTGGTAATGCTACAGAGTTCTAACTGAAACTTTTCAAATAAATTCAATATTAGTTTGTATGAAAGCTATGCTCTGTTGATTCTGGGTGAGATTTTGCATTCCTTTAGCTTGTGCTAAAATAAATGAAAAAAGTAACTATGCAAATATAAACATTAAAATGAAACTTTTATTAAATTTAATGTTATTAACAAAAGGGGAAAACAGAAAATACAGCTTAGTACGGTACAGTAGATGATGCACTAAATGATTCCATCTGCCACTTCTCGCTGGATACAGATACAAAGTAAACACATGCTCTAACTTATATAATTTAACTTACATTCAAAGGGACTCAGAATTGAACATTTGTACCAGAATCTGAAGTAAATACTATCATTAAATTAATAAAAAAAATATATACCAAAACTTTCATTTCTTGTGTTCACATTCACAGGCAATATCGTTTTAAGAAGAATTAACAAATCCTTGTAGCTGGACTACTTTTGAACTCAATACAACAGTGTAAATTCTGTCATGCTCTTGAATGCAACAGTGTTAATTCTATCACTTTTTAAACACAGTACTCTTCACATTACATTTTCTAGACAAAAGTGGAAGCAAAAGAAGGAAAGGACAAACTTTGAAGAAAACGTAAGTTTCAATGTCAAGAAAAAAGAGGCATTTTTAAAGCTAAAAATTAGATAAAATACTCTAAATTAAGCTGCTGGAACCACATTTAAATGTAAATAAAAGTAATGGAATTTTCACTGACAGTCTCTGTGCTTCGTCAGCTGGAGCTGGAGCGGATGCTTTAATCACATTCATAATCTTTTGTGGGTTTACACAAGATTGCTGTACTCAGAATTGATATCCAACTGTATGGAAGATTCAAGGGGATATTCTTGTATACTAAAATGATACTCATTGGTTCTGCTGCAGTGTTGTAAACAATGCTTTTATTATTCCTAATTTAGATTAGAATTTGTATCATTCAAAATATTTCTTCCAATATTATATATTTATTTATTTTTTCAGAATGAAGAGAGCCGGATGATGGAAGATGAGCAGAATTTAGGTGTCAGTTTTCTAAATCATTGATTGTGATAAATAATTGAAAGAACTTTAGAAATGTTCACTACATTTGTGTTTTGCTTTTTTTTTTTTTTTTTTTTTTTTTTTTTTTTAAATAAGCCTGAGAAATAGAAGTACTGATGCATGTTTTAAGCAAATATTTAGATTCATACATTGCATCATTCTCTTAAAATTTAAAATGTGTTTGTTGCCAGTTTGGAGCTTGTAAGAAGTTTTTAGAATTTCATCAGTTTACATATGATTAATTAGTAATTTTTTCACTAGACAGATAATGAATCAGAATAAATGCGCATTAAACTTCACAAATTATGACTTGAAATTTTAAAAAATGTCTGAATCTCCCTGAGAATAAATATATGTATAAATAATCAGCAATGGAAACAAAGAATTCAAAGCTATTTCATGTGATTTTGGGAGACCTAGTAATTTATTAGAAATGTTACTGCCAAGTTTTTATTGGTGTTGACTAAGTTTGTTTTATCCAAGTAAATATTAACAATTTTGATGTATACTCTACTCCATTGTGAAAAAAAAATAATAATAATACGTTTTCGCAGCTGATGTAAGTTCCATCTTTTAAGCAGAAAATATAATTAATTCTTCATTATGCTTTGATCTATTTCATTGTGCTATGGTGTAGTTTTATCTTGAGCTTCATAAGAAAGACTCAAATGCCATTCAATGATAAGCATGTAATTAAAAATTTGGGAACTAACTGGGCACTTTATGAATAAATTTGCTCTGTGAAGTGTGGTGAGTTGAAGATGAAGATATATTGTAAAATTATGAATTAAATTTGCAAATATGGCATGAATTATAAAAACTGCATAAAAATGTTAATTGCAATATAACATATAACATATATATGTTAATTAATTCTAGAAATTGCACTTGATTTTACATATTAGCAACTCAAAAGCACTACAGAACATTTTCTGACTATTTTGTATAGTTGGTTTGCAGAATTCAGTCATGATTCATGATTTCCAAGCAAAGCTTTTTGCATATATATGTTTACAGGTGAGATGATGGTTTGCTTTTCACCTTGAATTGCCAAATCATTTGTGGAAACTTGATATGGTTATAAATATTATTTAAAGAATGAAATAAACATTATTTTTCATGGAAGTTTTATTTTTTTCCTTTTATGTAATATTGGGCAAAAATGAGGTAAATCAAACTTAGTTTGATGTTAATTATATATATACATACATATACATACATGCATGCTAATTAAAATTCTGACTAAAAATATTTTTCTTACATATTTTAAATTGAAGTTTATAATTTAATATAGTAATAGTCTCTTAATTCCTTATTTTTAATTTGGATATTTCTTCTCTGTATTTTAAAAATAATAACATTTCTGGACTGCATCATTTCTAGATCAATCTAACTTGCATGCCTTGTATAATGCTGATGGCATAGGTAATTAGAAACTTGAACTCAAAATTTTGAGAACTGAAACTTTTCTAGCCTAAACCAAAACTGTCCTCTTCGTGAGCTTCCATACTGGGTAACTGCAATCTTTAGCTTCTGTCTGTGTGCTGCTTGGATGCAATTTCGCTGTGTCCTCTTGCTATCACAACATTATCAAAAATGTAAATGTTTTTGAAATCACCACAAATGATGTGCCCAGTTGTTTGTGGCCGAAGCATGTTTCATGAAATAAAATCAAGATTTAATCTGCCTCGGCTGCCAAGTGTCCTTTTCCGTATGGATCTACGTTCTACGCCAAACATCACTGCTATGTCTTTTTTCTCCCATTTGATATATAAATATACATGCAATATATATATATGTGTGTGTGTGTGTATGTATGCAAGGTAAAAAATATATAAATCAGGTTTATAATTTAATTTAATAATAGCCTCTTAAATACTCATTTTTTAATTTGAATACTTTCTGTCTGTATTCTGAGATAGTAATAACTTTTCTGGAGTGTGTCATTTATAGATCATTCTATGTCACATGGCTTGCATAATGCGGATGACGTAGCTACTTCAGAACTTGAAATTGTGAGAACTGAAAACTTTCTAACCAAAACCTTCTGCTGGTGAACGTCCATACTGGATAATTGCACACTTTAGCTTCTAACTCTCATTCTGTAAGGACACCATTTATATTATAACCATGCAATAAAAAACTGAAATAATTATTGCTCATTAAAATCAACATATAATTTTATCGTTTAATTCCTACAGTGATAAAATTATTTTATTTAAAAATAAATGATTCATTGCGATATGAACTGTATAAAAACTATGCCAGTATATTATGATTCTTATTGGAGGAGGTATAGATATATGTGATGGAAGCACTTGGTGACATCAATTAATCAAAATAAAATCATGTAGATTTTAGTATTAATTGGGAATTATCTTGAGTCAGTTAACTACTCTGATTACCCTACCTACTGCAGCACCAGTCCACATTTAAAGGAGTTTGGAGATTTGTATATATATATATGTAAGTACACATACATGCTGCTTAAAGTTATTAACTGCACAAAAGTTGGTTAATTTTTTTCTTAGTACTCTATCAATTAATGCTTATTAGTTATTTTACCCTCAAATTATTGCTTGATTTAAGAAATACTTTCTTTCACTTTCAGAAGAAGCTTTTTACTTTTTTTAAGAAGTACAAATAATGCATTCTAAATTAAAATGTGTGGTTAACCTGATGCAATTAACAAAGAATATGACTATGCAGCACAAGCAACTAATAAATATGACTTGTTAGAACAGTTAACAACAACTCTTGTTAGTTCTTGCTTACATGATTGTGGAATTTTGTTCCAAGAAATGTGACTTGCAAGCAACGTGCACAATATATCTTGAATAAAACCTACATTGTGTAATTTCTCCTCATTATGCCATGTGATCAAGAAGTTAGTATATTTACTATGTTAAATAAGTATTTTTTTAACAAGAAGCAGAGCTCTAGGAATGAAAATATTTAAAGGAAACTTTAATTGTATACTTGTTTATTCCTTATACTTTCTAATTATATTACAGGAATCTTTATATGAAATACTTCCAGGAGATGTCTGATGTACCAAATTATAAAATGGTAGTTTTTCGGAAAATATTTTCTTTATAAATAAAGTCCATGACAATCATGTAATACAGTAATAACTTGAGTAGAAACCCTGAAGTACCAATGGTTTAATGATTTAAATGGTTTAAAATGATTGTGGTTGTATAAACATGAAATGTTGAAAGTTTCATAACGATAAGTTAAACGACTTTTTGTTCGGAGAACAGCCTTGGCGCCAAAAAGGGAGAAACAGCTTATTGTGGTATGGCAGGCAATGGTTGTCATTCGATGACGTACTTCCTCTAGGTAGACAGCCGTAATACTTTTCCCTTGCTAAGGGATTATCTGTGGTATTTACTTCCATTGGCATGATGAAATGTCGCCCATACCCTTAAAGAAGCCAAATTGGCGCAACCAAGGCTGTTCTCCGAACAATATCCGTTAAACGATGTAAAAGTTTGTCTGCGCGCGCAGGAGCATGGCTTAAACCACGCAAACATTTTTAAACTTTTCTGATATATCAAAAACATTTCTTGAAAATTTCATGATGATCGGTTAAGTAATTAAGGCGTGACATTTATTAATTAAGCGTTTATTAATTTGTATTTGTTTAATTTAATTTATTATTTAAAATCCATGAGGATTGCCGTCTTTTAGCTATTTGGCGACGCGTAATTTTAAAACTTATTTAAGGACAGTTTAATTTTTTACATAATCCCCCCCCCGTTTTCGGAATGCCTCGCAAACTTAAATCTAACATGTTTAGGAATTCATCTCGGGCCCGATTAGCAAAAATTGCTCGATCCCAAGAATCTTCCGTACATGCACAATTAAGAAGACAAGAACAAGCAAGGCGACAATCTGTTTCGAGAACTGATGAAACAACTTCTCAAAGACAAGAAAGATTAGAGGCCGAAACTTCACGTCAAGCTTCTATGAGAGCCTCTCCAAACACAACTCTGCTTGGCAGAACAACTTTAACGACAAGCTGCTGAAACACCTCTCTAAACGCAGATCCGCTTGAATGAACAAGCTGAGCGTCAAACTGCTTTGAGAGCTATTGAAACGCCTCTTCAAACACAGATTCGCTTGGAAGCACAACCTCAATAACAGGCAGTTATTAGAGCGAGAGATACTTCGAGAACAATTGCAGGTAAGCAGAAATGCAAACCGAACGCCGGCTTAATTTCCTGCATAAAAATTGGTCCGCATTTAATGATTCCGGACTTCAGTACGATCCTTCAATTTATAACCATAATCATCCATTAATTGTTATGGATTCGATGAGTAAAAAATGTCAGTTTCGCCATGCTTTAAAATGGAAAGATGAAATTGCAGGAATGTGCTGCTCCAATGGTAAAGTTTCGCTTTCTTTACTTGGTGAACCAGATGAGCCGCTGCAAACTCTATATTTATATGATGCAGATGAATCAAAGCGTTTTTTAAGTAAAATTAGAAAGTACAACTCTTGCTTCCAAATGACATCTTTTGGAGTAGACAAAGAGATAAGAATGCTCGGGTTTTCGCCAACTTTTATCGTACATGGCCAGATACATCATCGAATTGGTTCACTTTTTGCAACAGATAATGAACCGCATAAATTTTTGAAAGCTTATTTTATGGCTCAAGAAGAAAATGGAGTAAGCCGTCGTTGACAGTATATTGATGGAGTTGAGGGAGATATAGTATAGAAAATTCAAAGAATGTTACATGACTACAAATACCTTCAAAATTGCAATAGAAAACTGGCCTCAAGACGATTATAAAGTCGTTATTCATGCTGATTGAACTCCACGTGGCGAACACGAGAGGCGCTATAATGCACCGACAATTAATGAAGTTGCTGTCTTGGTTACTGGCAACCCATGTTCTCCACGAGATATAGTGTTACGAGCACATTTGACACGCGTAGCAGATACTCATAAATTTTACGATGCTTTGCAGTACCCATTAGTTTTTAGTAAAAGGCAATTGGGATACCATCTGCATATTCCACAGATTAATCCAACTACAAAACAACTAATTCCCAGTAAATTCCTGCGTGGATTTTTATGTCTATCACATGATGCTTCGAAAGAAGGATTTCAACCTCCTTCCGCGGTTGAGGCAGCTCTTTCATCCGTTCTTAGTAGATATGTACATCAAAGTAGAGACCGAACGCCTTCGATACATTGCTTTAAACTAGACACAACTACGAGTTGAAAATTACATTCACCTACAAGATGCAATTAGCACAGGCCGTATTATTAGTCCCAACAACTTAGGCAAGATGGTTATTCTCCTCTCCACTTTTGTGAACAGACCCCTCTATCTGCATGAATACACACAAGACACTTTCGCCTACGTACTCACGGTAGACCTAACCTATTTGTAACTTTTACCTGCAATCCTTCATGGAAAGAAATAACCGAAGATCTTATGCTCGGACAAAGAGCCACTGATCGACATGATACAGTCGCCAGCGTGTTTCGTTTAAAAGTTCAAAAGATCATTAATGTAATAACAAAAGGAAAAGTATTTGGAAACGTCCAGTGCCACATGTACTACATTGAATGGCGAAAAGGAGGTGTGCCACATGTGCACATTTCTTATTTGGTTAAACAAAAGCTGCGATCCAACCAAATAGATAATATCATAAGCGCTGAAATCCTGGATCCAGAACTAGATGAGCATTTTCACGAGATCGTAATCAAACACATGATTCATGGTCTCTGTGGAGCTCTCAATCCAGCATCAGCTTGCATGAAAAATAGCAAATGTGCGAAAACTTTTCCCCAGAAGCTACTAAAGGAAACAGTGCACAATGATAAAGGTTACCCTTTATACAGACGAAGAGCACCCGAAGATGGTGGTAGAAGAGTTACGATTCAAACTCGCAGTGGGCTGGTCAAGATTTTTGATAATAGCTGGGTTGTGCCATATTCACCCGTTCTACGTAAATTATTTAATCTCACATTAATGTTGAAGTCTGCAACTCTGTGAGTGCGAATAAATATATTTGTAAACATATCAATAAAGAGAGCGACCAGGCGATCTTCAATATACGTAACGAAGATATGCTGCAGTCTCTTAATGAAATACAAACTTATCAAGCAGGGCAATATGTCAGAAGCAATGAGGCAGCATGGCGGCTCCTTGGTTTTCCGTTACATGAAAGATATCCGACTGTTACACATCTTGCCGTACATTTAGAAAATGGACAGCGCGCTTTTTTAAAGAGAATAATTTTCAAGAAAGAATTTTATCTCCTCCTAAAAACATACTGACCGCTTTTTTCCATCTTTGCCAGAGAGATACTTTTGCGAAAAGATTATTGTATTCCGAAGTTCTCCGTTATTATACATGGAACAGCTCAAAAAAAGAATGGCAACGTCGTATTCAAAGTACGCCTGTTGAAAATTGGGCAGGGGTAAAATCATCGGACGCTCTTGGTCGTGTCTACACCGTCCATGTAACGAATTTTGAATGCTTTTGTCTGCGCATTTTATTGCATCCTGTTCGAGGTCCAACTAGCTTCAAGGATTTTCAAATTGTTAATGGTCTAGAATGTCGAACGTATAGACAAGCATGCGAAGCTCAGGGTCTGTTAGAGAATGATAACTATTGGAACGAAACTATGGAAGTAGCTGTACAATGTCGATCGCCAGATAAAATCAGAGAATTTTACGCAACGTTTATATCATCTCGCGGCCTTTCTAATACTCAAACTTTATGGGATAAGTACAAGAAGGACATGGTGGAAGATATTTTGTGGCGACTGCAGCGAATACATGCACATATGACTTTTAAAGAGCACATCTATAATGAAGCACTGATCATAATTGAAAACAAGGTTTTGACAATGATGGGGAAGAAGCTTCATGATTTTGGAATGCTTAGTCCACAACGATCAGACGAAAATTACTTTAATGATGAAATTTCTCGAGATTTACACTACATTTTCATTGTAATTATCAGCAAGTAGCAGAATTGGTCCCTCAGTTACTTCCAGAACAAAGTCACGATTTCCATCAGGTGTTACGGAAAATAGAATCCAGGAATGGTGCACTTTTTTTCCTCGATGCACCTGAAGGAAACGGGAAACCGTTTTTGCTAAATTTATTATTAATGTCCTTCAGAAAAGACTAGAAAATAGCGGTTGCTATGGCTTCTTCTGGTATAGTTGCTACACAATTGAACGGCGGCCGTACTGCACATTCCGTTTTAAAATTGCCGTTGAATCTTCCTGCGGAAGATTCGCCCGTCTGCAATTGCAGTACAAATAGCTCTCGAAGTAGGACGCTACTACAATATAACCTTTTAGTGTGGGATGAAAGTCCGATGTCTTACAAAAAGCTATAGAAATGTTAAACCGATTAAAAACCTGGTGATTTCCGACAAACTCTGCCGGTAATCCAGTGAGGTACACCTACAGATGAAATCAAAGTCTGTCTTAAATCATCAAGTTTATGGGCGAAAGGTGAAAAATTCCGTCCCTAAAACAAATATGAGAGTGCATCTTCATAATGATGTAGATTCAGGGAATTACGCAGAGACACTATTGAAAATTGGCGATGAATGTTCGGAGACAGATGCTGAAGGTTGTATTTTACTTTCAGAGGAATTTTGTAAGTTGATAGAAAACGATGTGGAGCTTATTGCTGAAGTTTATCCGCACTTGTAAGAAAATTTAAATAGGGATCACAGGTTATGTGCAAGAGCTATTCTAGCGCCGACAAACAAAATCGTAAACAGAATCAACATTGACATTTTGAAAGAGGTACAGGGAGAAATAAAAGATTTTTTGTCAGTAGATTCAATCATCGATACAGACAAAGCACTTATATTCTTATTATATTCTGCTGAGCTTTTAAATTCACTAGAGCTATCAGGTGTACCCTCACATAAACTCCAATTTAAACTAAATGTACCGGTTATGCTTATGCGAAATATAGATGCACCTCGAATGTAATGGAACGAGGCTTTATATCACACAATTAGGGAAGAATATAATCGATGCCACTATTTTAACAGGTGTAGGAAAAGGGGAAAGTGTTATCATACCTCGAATCCCAATAATCCCCATTGACCTATCATTTCACTTTAAAAGACTGCAGTTTCCAATCCAACTTAGTTTTTACTGTTACTATTAACAAAACTGAAGAGCTAACATTACAGGTAGCAGGGGTGCATTTGGAAAAGTCATGCTTTTCCCATGGTCAACCATGTGTTGCCTGTTCGCGTGTATCCAAAGCCAGGAATTTATATGTAATTAGCGCCGAATGGAAAAACATATAGTATACAGAAGCACCCTAGAACAATACTGTTATTCGATCTCTTCTGAAAAAGAATTAATGTTTTTAAGGTTTTGTTAATACTTTAAACTTTTTGAAATCTTGGTAGTGAAAATTATTTATTTTTGTAGTGAGATATCTTAATAAAGTATGTTTTTCATTTTTTTAATTATATTTTATTTTAGAATTTTTTAGTAAAACGGAAAAAAAGAACCCATAAGATGAGATTGCAGTCTTTGAGATATCTAAATCGGATTTTAAAAATTATGCAGAATAGCGTCTTAGCGACATCAATATGAATTTCTTTTTATCTTAACGAAGAATTGCAGTATTTACTAAAATTTTACGAGGAGCACCTTACATCCTCATCAGTACCTTCATTTCATTAATGTTTTCTGATGATATTAAACGACCTAAACTATTCAAATGATTTGAATAAATCATATTATTTGGCTAACACAAGTTTTACGATATACTTTTACGAAAGCTCAATTTTAATATGCTACTTCTCAAATTATAGCATGCAATCTTATGCGTTTTGTTTTCTGATGCTTAAGAACTTAAGTTAAAGTCCTTCAGTGAAATTAGAAACCAGATTATGGATACCAAAATAACTTTCATTACCTCACAAAATTAACAATTTTTTCTTAACGCAGTCTCCAAATCTCTTCTCTTTGCAATACCATTTCGAGGAGCTCCCTTTCTGGCATGGCGCTAACCAAGAAACAAATTGATGCCAAATATGCCCGCCACAGCTGCCAAAAAACTAGTCAAGCTTCCTTCATTTAACGCAGGCCTTTTTAACTTAAAAAATAAGTAATAGTAACTAAAATTTTATCCTGATTATCCTGGTCAGGCAATAAGAAAAAAAATCAAATTATTTTATTTTCTTTGAAACTTATTTAAGGACATCAACGCGAGCAAAGCCGCGGATAAAAGCTAATACTCGAAATAAAACATATATTACTCATTCAGTAACTGGGCCACTACACACTGTGCGTTTTAACTACATGCTATTTACTTTGAACGCGACTGTGTATGGATATCTTTCTCCCTCTCTTTTTTTTTGTTTGATGTGGTCTCTCATTGTGTATGGATATCGGCTTTTGTTTGATGTTGCGTTTCTTTTTGCGGTTGTGTCTGAAAGTAGAAGCAAACATATTGCCTTGTTTTACATGCTTGGACTTAACCAATTTTTTTAACTCTCCTGTCTTAACTTAAAGTAGCTTCCTAACTAGATTTAAATTGTTAAATAACTGGACCCCCCATCTTTTTTGTTTCCTTTTTCTTTCACTTTGCCCGCACTTTCAACTAGCTCACTCGTAATTTCCAAAGCGCTACACGCCTAATAAAAGAGGTTTTCTTAGCTTCGTGTTTCTCTCATGGGAAATAAATGTTCAAGAATGCTCAATTACTGGAACGAAGCATACCCCCTCTTTTTCAATCCCATTTTATTTAAATTAGGTTAATATTTTCAACACCTCGCTCAACATAATATATATTTACAACAGCGCGTTAGGGCTTTCATTATGATCACATGGATAGGCCACATAGACTTCTCCATTATTTAACACGTTGTTTGTTGCACTTAAAGGTATATTTAAATGGCTAGGTTACATCATGCTTGTGTTCCTTTTTCTCTGTTTACTTAGGACCTTAAATATGTTTTTTCCTATATTGCCTTGATCTTATTATAGAGCCCTTCACCTTGCTATAAAAAATTTCATATTAAATGCTATGAAATTATTTTTCTCTCAGATAAAATTGTCCTTCTCTCTTCTCATATGTGAATTAGAGTTTCAAAAAGTATTGCTTCCTTTCACTCTGTATCTGGTAAAGAGCATCCGGAGAACTAAATGATTACTAGGACATAAAGACGTAAGTATAAATCAAGTGGCCGCTATCAGTCGACTAATAAGGTGAATTGTTGGTAGAAGGTCCAAATCAGTGAATTGAATAGTCAAATATGGATAACAGATGTTAAGGATGGAGAATGTCAGATGGATATTTGTGTTTTTCTCTGGGAAATGGAGAGCATCTAGGAGAGCTGATGCAGTTGTTAGGATGAGTGAGAACAGAACAGAAGATATTTCTTGCATGTTTTGGAATGTAATCTTGGATTCTGCAACTTTGAGATCGCGGTGGATATATGAATTTAGAATGAACCATGGCACGTTGATAATCTTTCTCAGGGCTTTGTTTTGAGGAACTTGGATGTTTAAAAGATGTGTTTTGGCAGCGTGGCCCCAGATAGGACTAGCATAGAGTAATGCTGGTCGAAGTATAGATTTATATAAGATGAGTTTATTTGAAACGGGCATATGACTTCTTCTGCCAAGAAGTGGGTGCATAGTTGCAAGAATGATATTAATTTTTTTCACAGTTTCCCTGAGATATTTCTGAAAAGTCAATTTTTTGTCTAGAATGACTCCTAGATATTCGACTTCGTTAACCCAGTCAATTTCTACATCAAACAAAAGAGGTCTTGGTGGAATGAAATTTGTTTGTCCTTTACGAAAAATGATTGCTTTTGAGTTTTCAGTATTAACTGCAATCCTCCAAGAAGTGAGCCCTTTTTCGAGATGATTAAGGTAATGTAGAAGAAAGAGCTCGACAACAGTAACTGTAGAAGCTTGGGTCATAACTGCAGTGTCATCTGCGAGAGGAGCTATGGTAATTTGTGGTTCTTTTTAGGAATACGTAAGTGTACATTTTATATAAATATGGTGAAAGTACTGATCCTTGGGGCACTCCGGCGAAAACGCTTCTTGTGGTGGAAACGGAAATGCCAATTTTCACTGCAAAGCTTCTGTCTTAGAGATAGGAAGCAATAAGTCTGATACAATCATCGGGGAAGTTCAACATGGTAAGTTTGTAAATAAGCCCCGGTGACAGACACTATCAAAAGCTTTTGCAATATCTAGAAAAATGGCTCCGGTTGGGAACTTACCATTGAAACCATCAGTAATATAGTTGATAACACGAAGCACTAGGTGATTAGTACCATGAAGATGACGGATGCCAAACTGTTTTTCTGGAATGTAGGAAACCAGCTTAGGCGTGGCGGGGAATGTAAAGTTCAAAGGACCTGGGATTGTTAAGAAGGTACTAACAGTTTCATTAACTTTGGAGATACGATTGTTGTCGTAAGGGGTGATATTGAGCGTAAGCGTTCCTACTAGTATATCTGCAAAGGTGTCAACTTTATCTTCGTCAGAATAACCATACCGTTGGTAGCATGAAGTGGCGGAATTTGCTTGAAGGGTTTCTTAAATTTCTTAGCTATGTCAAAAAGAGAATTATCTTCAGTTGAGAGAAAGTTGAGGAAGTTTCCCCAGCATTGTGTCTTGAAGTTACTAATGTCCTTTTTGATGTTACGCTGAAGAACTTTCGGCTGCGTTTTGAACCTTGGGTCTCGTGTATTTTGCCAGTTTTTCCTAATATGATTTTTGCATTTAATTTTTTGTCTTATGCTGGCTGGAAGAGGAAGAAAAAGATGGGAATTGATGAATTTATTGGTAGAGAAATTGATAGCATGTTGAATATAGATGGTCAATTTCGTCTTCATTTATGATTTTGGAATTTCCAGGAATGGTATCTGAAATGATTTTTGTGAATTTCTTGCGGTCTGTGACACCAATACTCCTGCCCAGTGAAGGTAAATAGCTATTAATGCTGATTTCAAGAAGGATGGGATTATGGTCAGATGCGAGAGCTGGCATAACAGAAATTTGGCAATTATAGTCGAGGTTGTTGGAGAGAAAAAGTCAATAATAGAAGAGCTACTATAGCTGTAAAGCGTAAGTTCATCAGTGGCATGAATGGTATAATTTTTATTTTGAATCAAGCTAAAAATTTCTCGTCCTTTCCTATTGCTAGTTCCTTGATTCCAGTGTTGATGCTTAGCATTGAAATCTCCTCCAATTAAAGCAGGTGAGTTAAAATCCAACAAATGTTCAGTTTCAGAAGTGATGGGACTTGTATTAAGAGGTATATAGATATTAGCGATAACGAATTTTTTTGTGTTCAATTTGAATTTCGATAGTATTACTTTCAAAAGAGGTAGGAAAATTTTGTTTGAGTTGATGTTGGATGCTTCTTTTGACAAAAGTGATGATTTCACCTCCTCGTCTGTTTTCTCGGTCCGCACGGTAAGTCGAATAGTTTGCGTAAAGCACTTTTAGTGCAGGTTTCAAATGAGTTTCCTGAATAAGACTGACGTCAGATTCTAGTTCCAGAGGAAAATCACCAAATTCGTCTTTTTTGTTAAATAGGCCATTAGCATTCCATGAAAGAATTTTGATGTTTCTCAGGTTAATACTGCGTGGCATGTTAAAGGCAATTACTAATTCTGTCAAGAATGTCCACAATAGCACCTATTTTGTCTATAGGCGAGATTTGTTTCTTCATAGTTTTGAGGCCTTCTATAATAACAGTTCATATTGTTTTTAATGAACCCAAATTAAATAAGTCTGAAAAAGTGGAGCTTGTGATTGGAGTTTCAGATAAGTTGGAATTCTTAGTACTTTCAGGCTCCGCAGAATACGTTTCTTTATTTAGAGGTGGAAAGTTGTTGTCTTGTAAATTCCAAGGAACGGGTACATAAAAGTGAGCTGTGAAAGTACTGCTGGCAACGATAGCATTGTGGACGGCGACGCAGTGGCTAATCGCACCGACGCTGCGAATAGCTTCTAGAGGCTATTCGCACCACCTACGTTAGCGCATGCGCACAATCAGTCCAGGTGCAAGCATTTTATGCTAATTTGCATGCGCACAGCTTTTTTGATTCAATGATCTTACAAGTTTCAATTATCTTACAAGTTTCTGCTTATCTTCCTATCTTTCCTGATATTTCTTTGTTAATTAAATTTTAGTTATTGTTACTGAAACTGTTATTGGTTTGATTCGACGGCAGATAAAAAAGATACCTTAAATTGTGCGTGTGCGAGATGATACATTTAAAAACAAAACGGATAAGTAAAAACTTGAGATTGAACTAAATTATTTTCATTTATTATTAAATGAGATTGAACTAAATTTTGTAGATTCAAGAGTTTCCAAACGAGCAGCTCCTGACAAATTAATCGAAGAGGGTGAAGTATCTATAACTCCACAAATTGTACCTATACAACGTATGAGAAATAAAATAGTAAACATTGAATCTATTCGAAAGTGTTTTCAACCAGATGCTTTCCTGATAATTGAGCAATTGAAAAGTGCAATCATTTGCATGGGGTGGAAATGCTGTGACTGTTTAGAAGATTTAGAATATAATTGTATTCAGTCTGATTTGCGTCTTAATTGGTATAACTAGTATTGGTCAAAATATTGTAATTTATCCACCAGTCAAATATTGGTTTTTTCCAAACTGTAGATACCTAT
>KK112764.1:14617-61686 GCA_000611955.2 Stegodyphus mimosarum
TTTTTTTTTTTTTTTTTTTTTTTTCCAACGTAGCTTTCTCTTCACAAATCGTCTGCGTTGCACGGGGAAATAAAAAAGGAATTTTAATTATTATTCTAAATAAATAGCCAAATAAATGTGAAATTCGTAACAGTATCAAGCTTATTATATTCAGACATACGTTTGCTTTCATTAGCGTCAAACTGTGTTTTGATGTCTCATGGTTACTGTGTTGATGAAGCTGTAATACTTTCGAACCTTTCCCGCCTGATTGGAAATCCCCTAAAAAGTAATCTCTTAATGAATTTCGAAGATTTGTAAGTAGAAGAAAAACACACAGACACTTTGTTTTAGTCATTCCATTAGTACATATCAACAACGCTTACTTCTAATTTTCATTTCAGCATTTTAGTACACTCTGCACAAAAAAAGGGAAGGCAGTTCTACAGGGTCGGTATTGATGAAATCTAACCTGCGTTTTTCATGTCTGGAAAGCGTGACTTAGGATATATATTACATTTGTACGATAAGTATTTTATCCAACAGTCCGACTTTTTTTTTAAAGGACATACTTATTTCTTTTTCATATTTCGATTCTACGACTTACATTTTGCCTAAATATCAAATTTCATAATATTTGATGAAAACTTACCCAGAATATCAAAAATTTATCTTGGCGCATTTTTTTTTCAGATTTTGTAAAGAAACATTGAAAAGGCAAAATTCTTAAATTATGGTAACTTATTTTCCTTTCCCTTTCATTATGCACGAGTGGGGGGCGGAAAAGTGCATCGTTCCTTGCTTTTAAATAATTTTAACAAAGTGTGTAAACCATAACTGGCGTTATTATCGCCTGTAAAAAATATGCCAAATTTTAAAACTCGTCAATATTCCAAAGTCACGTATATCCTAGCAAAGTTTGAATAAAAAGCTCAAAATCTTTTCAGATATGCTTATGAATACGTCTAATTTAAGAAGATGAGGAATGTTATAAGGCAAAACACTTTTCGAAAAATTTATATAATTTATTAAAAAATACAAATTTTAAAGTCAATTAGAAAACATCTGGTATTTTTACTTTTAATTGACCCTAAATTTGGATCTGTGGAAGAAGAAATAAAATAAGTTTGATGAAAAAAAGAAATATTAACAAGTATATATGAATTCATTAACGTTAAGAAACTAAAATTTTGAGTGTTACTTTTTTTAGAAACTACTTTTGCGGCTTGAGCAAAACTTGGCACTTTGGCATAATTGGAGTAGTAAAATCGAAATATGGCAAAAACTAGGTATGCCCATTCAGAAAAAATCCGATTTTGTGTCAAAATACCTAGGTTGGAACAATGCTGTGCATTATTTAATATATGTCTTAAGTCATGCTTTCGAGACATGAAAAACGCAAGTTAAATTTGGTTAATCAATTCAGAAGAACGGGGAATTTAAAACTCCTTCTTTTCTTTTTAGCCAAAAGAGCGCTAGCTCAGAAGGGTTATTAATTTGCCACTTTGCGTTGGTTCACTGTAAAAGTCGGAATTACTTTTCAAATACATAATTGCCACCAAATATTACGGCCCTGCATTATATTTAAAGAAATTATAAAATGAAGAATCTTCATGAATGTAGGTATTTTTCTCGCATTGTTAAAAATTAATGATACCTAGAGATATCAAATTTTGAATAGCCTAGTCCTCCACTAAAATATGGACATCTAGAAACCCAAATCTGGAATCTAGAATTTGTTTTTAGTCGAAAGCGGCAATTAGCTCAGAACGGCTTTTAATTTGGTTTTGGCATTTTGAGTTGATTTACTACAAGCGTTATTTCACTTTTCAAATTGTTGCCACCAAATATTATCGTCCTGTATTATATTTAAAGAAATTAAACAATGAAGAATCTGCATAAATGTATGTATGTTTCTCGCGTTGTGATAAAACAACGGTACCTAGAACCATCCAATTTTGAATATTGAACGTTTCCATCCGAATATGAGCACCTGTAAGCCCAAATTTGAAATTTGGAATTTGCTTTATGATCGATTTCATATTTTGTAAAATTTTAACGAATTTTTGATGAACAAACACAACGATTTCAAAGCGAGCAATGGCAACGTTGTACAGAAAAAAAATTTTTATCTCCAGCGCATGAGACTGTGTATCGGAAATTCTGAAGATATGCTCATTTTTAAATTATTTTGAGATATTGGTCTTGAATTGAATTTTATGGTTTAAGTGCGAAGAACATGATATTTAATAAATAAAGGTAACACAGAAAATGTGAAAAAAACGCTCCTTTGGACGTAATTTAAAATCTGAAACCTTTCAGATTTTTCTTTTTTTATGTAATTGTGCTCTGTGATTATTATTATTATTTCATTTCCGCTTTCAAAGTCAAAAATCATGACATTTAATCTAGAAATTTGCTGAGAATATTTCATTATTTCATTTAGTTACCTGGTAATTTTTTGAAATTTCTGCTTTGGCTTCCATGTACGTCCATACTCTGTGTCTCGTAGTATTCTTCGCTTTTGTCACTAACACAATGCCTAAATTAAAAACATACAGTATTTACTGTATAAAAAGGGCAGTAAAGTTTAAATTCAAATGTGATGCCAACATAGGTTTCTATAAAATAAATTAAGCAGTTTTTTTTAACTTTAGTAAACCTAATCATATAAAATCTATTATTAAAATCATATAAAAGAATAATTCCCGCGTAAGATCCCATAAATATTATGATATTCTAATCATATATCGTAATATTTATAGAATTTTATGATGAAATTATCTATTTTATTAAAAACAATGCATTCATGATTTCATATTAAAATAATTATACTTACAGTCTTGCAAAACAAGTTTAACCCCAACAGAAAACGTAATTTATTTCGCATAGAAATTTGCACTGCTGTGAAAAGAGAGAATGATGTGCTAAAGAACGAATTTAAAACAAACACACTTTATTCCTGTTATCAATATTAGACGTCAAATTTTCTCTTCCATCATATGTGACATGCTCGAAATGTTGTCCTCTTTTTTTCAACAACGTTTTTAAAAGATAAAGACTCTACCATAACATGTTACGCAATTTTATGTGTTTGATTTTTATGTTTTCCGAAAGACGAATTACCATTCTTCCCTAACTTAAGAAATAAAAAAAGAAGGGAGTGAGATAACACCAATTGAAAAAGAACTGCGTTTGAGTACACAAATATCAGTATTCAATGTTTAACCGTAATAGGGAACTAGATTTGAATGTAAAATATTGTTACGTGCGTACGGGTTTCTTATGAATTGAATGCACAAGTCGTTAAAAAGTTAACAAAAATTTATTCCTTCCACAAGGAATAAATCAAAATGCTGAAATATTTTTTCAGCGATATTCGCACAATATCACAATATCTCAAACGTTTAGCTAAAACTCAATTCAAAACAGATAATCTAATTCTATCTCACAGCGAAATCGCTACATTAAGTAAACAAACAGCAGTTCGCTTTAAACAGTTACAGCTACAACAACAACAACAACTGAGATGAGAATGGAGAGTGGCGAGGAGAGTGGTTCGAAAACCAGGGTGCATAGGTCAAACGACCCTACCCCTCATCGAATGCATAAGTATGATTCTAATAAATTGGCAAGTACAAAATAACTTAAAAATAAGTAATAATAGATTTTTTTAAAATATATAATTATAAGGTACTAATTAAAGTAAGTAAAAACAAAAGGAAGGCGGGGCTATTATCAATAACTTGCCCTATGAAAAGTAAAATTTAAAAGTAAATAAAGCCATTCAAAATCCCACGAAAGAACCGAAAATGCCTGTTTAGAAAGAGAAGGCCACTGAGCTGATGACACACTAATTATATGCGTAAAGAAAAAAAAATCATGATGTTAGGTAACATGCGAATACAGAGGTGCACTCAATCCGATTAAATGTATAAAAATATAGAACAAGAGAGGAATACAATGCAAATAACACTTGATAAATACAAAATACAATAATGCAACAGAATTGTCGTACAAGTCATTACAACAGAGTAATAGGCATTAGTCAAGATTAACATTTAAGATAGCCCGAGGGCGTCTAACATTGACAATATCATTGACATCATAGTCATAAATGGTCATGGTGAGATTGTTAAGATCCCCCAGACCTTCAAAAAACTTACGTGCCAGACGGCAACAATAACTTTTAATATATTCAATTTTAAGTTCGTCATGCAAGCGCTGATTTCTAATGTACCATGGGGCACATACTATTTGGCGTAGAACACTGTTCTGCGCTGTTTGTAGTTTTTTGCGAATAGACTTACAAGAGTACGCCCACACAGGGCAAGCATAACAAATAATAGAACGCAACAAGGATTTATAAATAAGTAACTTATTATCTATAGATAGAACGGAGTTTCGAGAAATTAAGGGGTAAAGTATTTTTTGACGTACTCGAAACTTTTTAAGACTACTTGTAATGTGTGGGTTCCATGATAACCTTTTGTTGAGGATCACCCCAAGATAAGGGACTTGCTTGGCCCAGGGGATGGTCTCTCCATATAACTGTAAATTTTTAGGAGTTTTCACTTTTTTGGTGAACAGGATGGCTGCCGTTTTATCAACGTTTATCTTGGTTTTCCACTTCACTAACCAAGTCTCTAAGTAATTGAAGTTGTTTTGTAATTGTTGAATTGCTGAACCAATAAATGCACTTTGTGTGAGGATCGCAGTGTCATCAGCATACATTGCGAGTGTCGTGTCAGGTGTGGTGGGGATGTCGTTCACGTATATGTTGAATAATGTGGGGCCCAAAAGAGACCCCTGGGGGACTTCAGCCTTTATGGGTCTGGGTGTTGAATGTGTGCCTAATACGTGAACGACAAATTGTCTACCGGTCAGGTAGGATTTAATTATGTTAATGATGTAGCCTGGGAGACCCAGACAGTGTAATTTGTATATAAGGGCATCCAGCCATACACGGTCGAAGGCCTTAGCGACGTCTAGAAAGACTCCTCCTGTGACTCTTTTCCGTTGAAATCCACCAGTGATCATTTCAACAACCCGATAAAGCTGATGAGCTGTAGAATGCTTACTACGGAAGCCGAATTGGTAGGGAATAATTGATTTGTTTTGCTCCAGATGCTCATTGACTTTTTTAAGAATAACTGCTTCCACCATTTTGCTTAGCGTAGACAGTAGACTTATTGGTCGATATGATGCTGGTTCTGTCGCAGGCTTATTGGGTTTAAGAAGTGGAACCACTTTGGCAAGCTTCCAGGTCTTCGGGAAATGTTGCATCTTCAGAATAATATTGATGATCTTCGTTAGGTAGCATATGGTTTTAGGAGGAAAATGTTTAATCATGCAATTGGTTATTCCATCATATCCAGGGCTCTTGTTTTTCTTCAATCTCTTGATATATCCAGAGACCTCCGACGGCATGACTGTGATGATGTTGTCTGTGTAGGGACTTGTTGTGTAGTTGTTGTGAAAACTAGAAATGAAGTGATCCGTGTTTGTGTCACCAATGTTGTTAGTGCAAAACTGAGATTCCAGATGCGTAGCTAAAAGTTCTGCTTTCTCAGTTTCAGTGTAGTGGATTCTTTGCGGGCCTTTAAGGGGCGGAATGAATGTGTGGCATTTTGTATACCTTTTCACCGCTTTCCACAGAGAATTATCCTCCACAGAAAGGGATTCAAGGTATCTGGTCCAGCTGTGTTGTGCATGTACATTAGTAAGAGACTTGACAGCTTCACATAGGCGATTTAACTTCCTTTTATCATCAGGATGGCGTGTACGTTGAAACTGTCGTCTGGCAGCGTTTCTTTCTCGCACCAGCAGTCTGATTTCCCTTGGACGATATTGCTTGTTGGCCTTGATTTCAGTCCTAGATTGTTCAAATGCTTTTTGTATCTGATTAGTGAATTCACTAACTAAACTGTCAATGTCATCCCTCTCTTGTACCGTTGGAATCGTGTATTGAATGTTGTTTAGAGCTTTGGCAAATTCATGCCAGTTAGTACGAAAGGCTCTTTTGTATGTTGAGGTATAACTGCTGATATCAAGTATGATTTTAACCGGGTTATGATCTGAGGATAGCTCATCCAAAACCGAAATATCCAGCGGAGCGCTGGTATTTCGGAGAAGGAAGAAATCCAAGATCCCCGTTGAACCAACAGTATACCGTGTTGGGGTTTTTGGAGCTGCTATGCTAAAGCCGACTTTGCCGACTAAATTATAAATTAATTTGCCTAAAGAGTTAGTTGTATAGCAGTTCCATGCGCGGTGTCGTGCGTTCAAATCTCCACCCAAAATAACATGTGTTCCAAGTGTTAGTAGCACTTTGAGGTCTGCTTCTACAGCAGCCACAGGTTTCGTTGGTGGAATATAGGTGGAGACGAATGTGTATGTTGTGCCTGTGTTTGTTGTGATGGAAATAGCTGTGGCCTCTATGGCTAAAAGCTGTGGTAATGTTATATGATAATGAGGGATGCAGCGTTTAATTAGAAGTGCAGTTCCACCACCTCTTGCACGTGACGAGTTCACATCTCTGCTGGTGCGATATGTACAGTAGTTAGCAACATAGATTGGAGATGTAGGGCCAAGCTTGTGTTCTTGTAGGAACATTAACTCGGGATTGTACTTATTCATAAAATCCCGCAGCTCATTGAGCTTACGAGACAACCCATTTGCGTTCCAACTAATTATATTTACAAAATTATACACATTATTATTCATACTTGACTAGAATTAGAACTGAAAATTTCTTCAAACATTTCAAAAACAATAAACAATTTATCAATAGCATGCTCGGCTTGTTGTAGCTCGGGCAGCTTGGCAGAAATTTTTGACAAAATATTAGCAATAGATGTGCCTTTAAACACATCAAAAATTTCTTTAACTAGGTCAAACAGTTCTTTAAAAGAGTTTGAATTAACACCACCAGTATTTTTACCTTTAACATTTTTCTTTACAATATTAGAATTTGAATTAGTATTAAAATTAGAGTCCATATCAGATTGTTTTTTCTTTATAATAGTAGCAGAAGTGTCCTCAGTTACTGTTGATTGACCCGCTGCGCCTCCCTTCATGGCACTAGCGTAGCTCACCCCAGGTATAACACCAGATCGCTTGGTTGCAGTGCTGGCATTTGTGGAGTTTTTTCCAGTAGCCTGATTGCCTGTAGAATTGGACCGGAACACCGGAAACTTCGGGCATCCCTTGTAGTTCGCTGTATGACCCGGACTTAGGCAGTTACAGCATACAGGATTATCAGTACGTTTCATTTTACAATCAACAGTTTTATGTGCACCTGCACATTTTACGCATCTAGGCTGGAGCTTACAGTTCTCAGAAGAGTGATGGAAGTGCTGGCAATTATGGCATTGCACAACACCTCCACGCACTTTGTAAGGAACAATTGTTACATAAAAACATAGCAATTTGTTTATATCATACACTTTTTGCACATTTGGGAAATTCTCTAAATGAACTAAAAATAGTGGCATAGGAGCTTTACTCCTAGTGCGATGCATTTGGACTACTCTGCGAGATTTAAATCCAAGGGTTAACAATTCATTTTGAATGTCATCAGTGGGGCAATCAATAGAAAGACCCCGTATTACTACCTTAACAGGCCTATCTAGCTTTCTAGTAATCAAATAATGGTCAATTTGACCTTCCTCCAGATATTTAGAAATGAGTCTATGATCTTGTTCAGTTTTTGGAAAAACTTTCAAAAATTCACCGTTCACTTTGGCAGCAAATTCAAGTTTTGTGTCTATTTTCATTTGTTTGAGAAATTCAGGAAACTTAATACTAGGCTTTACCATTATTGGCTTAACTTTAGGAGGAGTGACTTCAATAACGTCAGGCTCCCCCTGAGTATCCATTTGATCATCATTAATATTTGCATTTTCACTTTCTAAATTTTCAAACTTATTACTAGTTACAATATCAGTATTACACTTAACCAGCTTAGTAGGGCGCGCCACATTGCGTGGTTGCACAAACCCTTCGGAGTCCTGAATTTCAGAAGCTCCTCTCTTATTTTTTTTAGAAGGCCTCTTGGGCTTAATTATACCAGCATTTTGTTTACATACATTAGTAGAACTATTAACATTGGCAGTAACAGTAGAACTACAATTGACATTATCAACATTTTTATCAGAGGCATTAACATGATCAACTAAAGCACTTTTAAGCATACTAGCATTATTATGAAAAATATCCTTAGCAATATCATTTCTAGATTTATTACAATATATCGGATTGAGATTACCAAAGGATTCGCACTTACCTGTAAATAGTGACTTTAATCCTGTGGCAACTCCCATGAATTTATTCCATTCATCCAATAATTTTTCCTGCAGCTGTGTATCCAACTCAGAATGTAACGTTGTTTTTGTAGAATCTTTCAAACGAACAGCAACTTCGATGTTATGGATTTGATTCAATCCGAAGAAATAATCATCCAGCGTCCATATATCCTTAAACAATATTTCTTGCCAGTTCAGATCCAAAACTTTTTCACCGAAATCAATAATTTCTGCTGTTAACTCAATTGCACATTCTTTTAATCCTTTTCCATTTCCCAGCGGGGGAAAATCTTGATTTTTCATCGCCACGTGCTAAAATGGCAAAGAGTCACACAACATCGATCGCAGGTAAAAACACATTAATCCACAAAAATAATCGTGTATCCACAGTCTATATACGAGAGAAGAATTGCACAGAATCTTTCCGCAGCACAAAAACAATCACTTTCCTACTCCTACTGACAACTCAACACAACTGAGATGAGGTGTTTCAATCCGGCTTTTATAAGCTTTTTAATTATCAGTAGAAGAATCTCGATTTTTCTGGATGGCAACAGTAATTACGAGATATTTATTTATTAAGCATTAAATGCACGAGCTCTTTAATTTTTCTTTTATTTATTTTTTTTTCGACGTAGCTTTCTCTTCAAAAATCGTCTGCGTTGCTAAGGCAACATGAAGCAAATCTAATTACAATTTTAAATAAACAGCCAAATAAATGTGAAGTCCGTAACAATATCGTATCTAATATTAGCAATGAAGAATATTCTCTGATAGTGCATGGTTCCTAAAAAACTTATCTTTAAATTTTACTTTCTTATCTTTACTCATGCTTACTCTTACCACACAAAATTTTAATATTAGGCGAACAAGCAAATTTATGCTGGAGTACATTTTGTAACAATACTATGCATGTCAAGGATATCAGATTTAAGCCTTCAGTTTTTTAGGAGGAAAGGTTTGTCTAAAAATGGAGGAAAAATAATTCCTATCATCGATTAAATCTCCGTGACATGTCAGGTAATCGGAAATCGTCATAATCAACACAGTAATTAATGTACACAAGAGTAATTTAGGTATTAATTACACATGCAACATCCTATATCAAGACATTTTAGCTTATTTCTTCTAAATTTCTGAGTTTGTGAGGAATAACAGCGTTCCTGCAATATATACGCTGTCCTCTAGCAGTTGCAAAACCGTAATTCGATTCCCGATGAAAGGGCAATTAACTTTTACAAGCATTCCTTTTCAGACAACTTAACAGTCTCCACAAGTTTCGATGATGAATCGTAATTTGATTCCCGTTGAAAGATCAATTAATTTTTAGGTGCCCCGCTCCGGATAATTTCACAGTCTCCACAAGTTTCGATGATGGATCGATGAGGTTTTAGATGATGAATCGTAATTCAATTCCCGATGAAAGATCAATTAATACGTTAGATGCTTTGCCACGGACAATTAAATAGTCTCCGCAAGTTTCGATGAGGAATCGATGATGGTTTCGATAATGAATCGTAATTCGATTCCCGATTGAAAGGCAGTTAATTTATAAGTGTCTCATTGGGGACAATTTAATCGTCTCCACACATTTCGATGATCGATTGAGGTCTAATGAAACCCATTTGTCAAACTATTGCTCTTCTTTTAGTAATATGTAATAATTCAGTTCAAAATTTTACTTGAAAGTGCTCGTAACACTTTCAGTTTGTATACATTATCAAATAAATTTAAAAGTTCTGTACACTGAATAAAGTAAACGGTGCAAAAAAAAGGGGGGCAGTTCTATATCTCCCGTTCTAGTGGGCCGATTGAGGAAATTCAGATTGCGTTTTTCATGTCGCGAAAGCGCGACTTAGGATATATATTAGATTTATATACAGCATTATTCTAACTTAAATATTTTGAAGGAAAATCAGACTTTTTCTGAAATGACATGCCAATGTTTTTCCATATTTTGATTCTACGACTCAAATTATGCCTAAATATTGAATTTTGTACAATTTCGTGCGAAATGTACGGTGAAATTGAAAAATTTGTCTTGGCGTATTTTTTTCTGTTTTCGCCAAGAATAATTTACTTGGCGAACTTCTTAATTTATAGCAACGTATTTTCTTTTTCTTTTTTTCATTGCAGAGGAGAGGCAAAAAAGTTATCGTTCACACTTTCAAATAATTTTAACAAACTGTGTAAACCACATTTGTGTCATTATCGCTTTTAAGAAATATGCTAAATTTCAAACAACGCAAATATATAAATTCACGTATATCTTAGGAAATTTTGAATAAAAAACTGACGTTTTGCAGGTATGCTTAGAAATACATCTACGTTAAGATGATGGTAAAAGTTTTATAGATTATAATTCAAATTTTTTTCGAAAAATTTATAAAAATTATTTGAAAATATAAATTTTAAAAATAAATCAGAAAAAATGGGCGGATTTTATTTAGAATGAAGCTAAATTTCGAAATGTGAAAGAAAGAATCAGAGTAAATTTAATAAAAAAAGAGCTATTAATAAATATATATTAAATTTAATTAACGTTAAGGAGCTAAAATTTTAAGAGCTTAATTTTTAAAAACTATTTGCGGGATTTTTACAAAATTTGGCAGTCTGGAGTATAGAAAGTCGTAGTATGTCGTAGAAAGTCGTATGAGTCGTATTATAGAAAGATGGAAAAACGTGGTATGTCATAAGGCCAATATTGTATCAAAATATCTATAGTAGAACAACGCTATATATAAATCTGATGCATATCCTACGTCGCTCTTTCGAGACATGAAAAACGCAATTTGAATTTTGGCAATCGGCCCAGTAGAACGGCAGATATAGAACTGTCCTCCCCCCGCCTTTTTTCGCAGTGTACATAAAATTATTGAAGAAAATAGTTCATTTTGAGATAAATGGAAAAAAGAAATTTCGTTTTGCAAACAATATGTATCATAGTCGTTTCAGTTCATATGTTCCACACAGAAAAGTAATATGATTTCAAACCTCATTACATCCAGTACTGTACAACTAAATATCAACAGTACACTGGGAAAGTTCTTTTATGTTCATACCTACTCTCATATATCTATTTTTTAGTACAGTTTGTATTATATTTTCATCTTTTCAGTTTTGTATTGCAACTTCTGCATTTTTAACATTTCATCGCTCACTTGCTTCATTCGCTTCTCACATTTCTTGTTCACAGTTGTATACATACGCCCCTCTCACGGTGTTCTCTCCCATGCTCTGTTGCAGTCTACCCCAAGTCCCTCATTTCTTGTGGGTCTGCCTCAGCCTTGTCTCTATTTTGTATACTCATCCTGATCCACACATTCATGCGCTACTTCTTGGCTTAACCTCACTGACTTTACAAGAGCCCTTCTACCGGGCTGAATGCAGGAATACACAAAGTAAAGGAATGCGGAACGGTGTTTGCTACACCAGGGTACACCTGAGCCTAGGCTCTACCCCTTGTAGAATAAGTTAGTAGCTTCGGAAATTCATATATGATTAACCTATCAATTAAGGATATAACTTTTTTATATATATTAAGAGCTAAAGCTTAAATTTAAGACGTTCAATTGCACATTAAAAACTAACAGATATGAGCAAGAGATCAACTAGGAAATTGACGAACTGTTAATTAGATTAGGCCCAGAGGCTGTCGAGCTAGTGGAATGAGATATCAGATGGTAAGGTAGTGCAAATACTAGTAGCCCGAATCCATATTAATAAGTAATACGAAAAGATTACGCAAACAAATGCATGATAGAAAATGATAATTAACTTTACATACATACATACACAAATACAGACATATAATACAAGGTTACAGTAAAATGATGGTACATAGCAGCTAGAGGTAGGAAGGAAAAAAGATGAGGTTGTAAGGTTTACCTTATGTTAATTAACAGTTATTTTAAGTTTTGTATCTTTTTTATCTTATTCTAATTTCAGCTTACAATTTCCTGCCAGAATGTGAATTCAGAAACGCAGATAATGCAAGTGAGAATGAGTACTATTTTCAAGTCGTGACTTAACCGACTTCAAGGGAGAGAGAGTCCGATTTCGTAACTAGCGCGCGTTTGCCTTCTGGTTACGTCTCTCTTAGCTATTACTATGCTC
This sequence comes from Stegodyphus mimosarum, assembly GCA_000611955.2. NCBI lineage: Eukaryota > Metazoa > Arthropoda > Arachnida > Araneae > Eresidae > Stegodyphus > Stegodyphus mimosarum. The sequence goes on from KK112764.1 coordinate 27,019, forward strand.
GGCCATATCTTTGGCCCTTGCTAGGCTTCGCCGATTTAACTAATACTTGGGGGCCAACTAGTTAGATTCTGATAGCTTCGGCTATATTTCTTAAGAGCTTTAGTCAAGTTAATTTTAGTTCAAATTATTAGTATTTAAGTTCAAGCCCGAGTGACAACTTTATTGTAAAGTTCCAAACCGGAACTGATTGTAAATATACTGAATAATAAAGGGTTTTAAACCATTCTCAAGTTTCACGTGTTCTGTTCACACTTAAGCGATTATTCGCTTGTTAAGTGTTTGTGGGGTTCGGAATTAGAATTTAAAGAGCTAAACCTCACAAGGTTTACATCATCCGGGTATTTAATGGGGTCAGGGGCCTGTCCATATTGTTTAAATCATTAGTTACAAATTTTTATGCTGGAGTTGTCGATAAGTTGCTGCCTGTTATGAAAATGTTTAGCAATTTTATAATAATAGTTCCTGAGAAACTCCGTGTCAAGTTCCTCGTGGATTCCATTGTTTCTTATGTATCATTCAATATTAATGATCTGTCTAAGTACACTATTTTGACAGACCTGAAGTTTCTGTGTGTTTGTTTTTATAGTGTGGTCTCAAACTGGACTTGCATAGCAAAGTAATGGTATGAGAATGGACTTGTAAATAAGCATCTTATTGTTTATAGATAATACACTGTTCCGAGCAATTAAGGGATAGAGTTGTGATTCACGAATTCGGAACTTCTGGATAATAGAAGTGATCTGTGGGGAGTATGTAAGAGTATTATTGAGGATCACGCCAAGATAAAGGACTTGCTTGGCCCATGGAATGTTGGTATTGTAGAAGTGAAGGTTCTTTCTAATTTTAGTCTTTCTGGTGAACAGGACTGCTTTGGTCTTCTCCACGTTTACTAAGATTTTCCATTTGTTGAGCCAAATCTCCAGTGAGTGTATGTAATTTCGTAGTCGTTGGATAACTGGACCAATGAATGCACTTTGTGCAAGGATCGCTGTAATGTAAGAGTATTATTGAGGATTACTGAATGAAGGAAACTACTCACATTTCAACGGACCAACGCAATGGGAAAGACCGTTTTCTTGGTATTTTCTATTTCCATAGCTATGTATATAAAGATAATTAAGTACCGTATATTTCGAAAGTATTCCGCATTTTAAATACAAAAATGAAATCGAAATTTCTGGATACTCGTTATTACACTGTATATAAATATGATAAATTTAAAAATAAGGAAAAGACGGGCATACAAAAATTAGATTCTTACATGTACCTAAATACTGTTTGCTTAAAAGAAATGATATAACTGCTAAACTTAAAAATTTTCATTATCGGGTAACATGGAAAGTTGGTCATGTTCGTTGTCCTTTATGCTAACAGGCATATCATCGAATTCTATTTCTTCTTCACCATTGCTTACCCTGATCCATAAATAAATAACCATCTTCCATTCGCTCTAAATTGTTAAATATACTATATTTTTTAACTACTTTTGAATTATTTCGTGTTTAATTTTGATTCCATACTTTTATTATCCACTCACATACTATTTCTAGATTGCTATGACGCATTTGGCCTCCTTTTGTAAATGTTTTTCATCTTACAACATTCTGGTATTTCACTGTCGTTTTAAATTTGTTTCAATGATTTATTGATTCAGAAATATCCAAAGGATGAACTAACGACGTTAATCCAGCTGGTATAACTGCCAATGTATGTATTAATCTTTCAACTATTTCTTTGTATTCTCCGTTAGACGGGATTTGAACGTGTCCCAAACTAAAACACTCTCTGAATTCTTTGAGGGAACAGGACACTTTTGTCAAACATTTCATATCCACGATTTCCCATCATTTTCGTCCATACACCATTTCTCGTGAGCATGAATGAAAATACTGTTTGGTAAATTATATTTCGCGCCATCTTCTTCTTCTTTTTTTTTTTTTAGTTTAAAGGGACTTTGTCCCTGAAGGACTATTGTTTTCGCTTTGCGATTTTGCGTCGGAAACATTAAAAGTCTGTATCACTTTTCAAACTGTTGCCACAAAATATTGCAGCCCTGTATTAAAGAAATTAAATAATGAAGAATGTGCATAAATGTATGTATGTTTCTCGCATTGTGATAAAACGATGGTACCTAAAGCCATCGAATTTTGAATGCCGTTTTATTAACGATTTCATATTTTGTAAAACTTTAACGAATTTTTGATTAACAAACTCAAGGATTTCAAAGCGGGCAATGGGAACGTTGTACAATAAAAAACATTTTTACCTGCAGCGCGTGAGACTGTGTATAGGAAATTCCAAAGGTAAGCTCAGTTTAAAATTATTTTGCGATATTGTTCTTTAACTGAATTTTATGGTTTAAATGCAAAGAATTTTTTTTAAATAACCAAGGTTTTAATTTTGTACTGCCGGGTAAGTAGAAACGCGCTACTCTGAGGTGAGACTTTTGCAACCTGATGTTTTTATGTAAGTAATTCGCTTCTGTTTCTTTCGCGTCAATTGTTTTATTTCCTGTCACATCAAACATTACTGGAGTTTCATCCATATTTCCAATAGGTGACAGCGAATAATTTGTCACCTTCGTAGGTCAAAAACATATTTCTGGAAACTTATTAATTGCCCAAATCTTTCGGAAGCCTTTGCGAAACTTTATTTTTATCGTATGACTAAATTATTCCGTGCTGTAAATTGTTCCTTTAAAGTTTTCACTTTCATCTATACACTTTACACCGATAAGCGAATAATCGTTTGAGTGTGTGAACAGAGACGTAAGACTCAAGAAAGGTTAATTATCCTTTATTTCTGAAAATAAGGATGAACACAGTCGGCTCCTATCCCCGAGCGCACAGCAAAGCCTCCGCTTGGGCTTGAACTCAAATTAATAAGAATTAAAGCTTAATTAATGCTTAGGTAAAAAAATATAGCCAAAGTTATCAGGATTCTAAGTAGTTGGCCCCTAAATCTCAATTAAGTAGGCGAAGCTATCCAGGGCCTGAAGTACGGCCGAGCGTAGTAACAGCTTAGAGAGAGACGCAGCCTAAAGGCAAACGCGCGCTAGTCAGAAATCCTGGCTCTAATAACGAAGTCAGTGAAACTTAAATACTACTCTTACTCATTTGCATTAAACGCGTTTCTGAAAATACATTCTGGTAGGAAGTTGTAAGCTGAAATTAGGAGAGACAGGAAATTGTAACAAACTTAAAGTAACTGTTATAAACTTAGGATAAACCTTACTTTATATTCAGGCATATAATGGATTCTGTTTTATCTTCACCATCACTGGTACTCTGATCCATAAATAAATAATCACCTTCCGTTCCATCCAGACCAGGGCTTCTTAAACGTTTTTCAGTCGCGACCCCTTTTTATCACTGAGATTTTTTTCGCAACCCCAGAACTCCATAATATTTACGAAAATTTTGTGGGGCAACATACGCATTGCGCCAATGCGACACACACGTGAGTGAAACTGTCAATGTTTTCACTTGTACTGTAATATACTATTGCAGTTTTAGGTCATTAGCTTTGATTTCCGCCGCCCGACCGGTATAGTGGTTAGGGTCGCTGACTGCCGTGCCGAAGGGTCTGAGTTCGAATCCCGGAGAAGGCATGGATGTTTGTAAATGTATAGTACCGGTGCGGCACGGCGGCACTCTAATTATGCGGCGAGTCGAAAATCCTCTCTGTAGTTTGGTGGAAGTGGAGAGGGGTGGAAGACCCTCGGACCCGTCCCCCCAGGGAACTCTTCACCAAAATTGGGGGCGGAACTGAGCCAAATCGCACTGTCACCTGTAACCTGCTGAAGGCTGTTGCTAACGACAGGCATAATCTTGCGCTCCTTGCCACGAGGAATTTCGTGGACTTGAGCTGACCACACGTCAGACAAGTGAGCATAAGCAACGACACACAACACAACAACAACTTTAGTTTCGAATTTTAAGGCATAGAACCATGTGAAAATTTTAAACAAGTAACAGGCGAAATGAGAGCGTCACGTGCAAAGCAAGTAAAATGAACGTTTAAGTTATAAAAAGAATGTATCGAAATGTTTTCGTTTTTTCCTCGTTTGTATTGTCTTATCTATTTTCAGATACATTGTGTAAAAATATTTGGTAATTGTAAAATTATTATAATAAGCTAAAAAGCTAAGCTGCTAAACGTTTTGGCGACCCCCTTTTGCAGGTCCCGGGAATCCCTGGGGGTCGCGACCCGCAGTTCAAGAAACTCTGATCTAGACTGTCAGATATACAACATTTCTTAAATGCCTTTTAAATTATGTCGCGTTTAATCAGATCAACTGCATTTCAGCCGAAATACAGTTGATCTAGTGAACTAGATCAACCATATTTCTACTAAAGCAAATATGATTCATTGCAGCAAATATGCAGATATTATTTATTAATAAATACTAAAGCAAATATGATTTATTAAGCCTTCGATGTTACCTTCAAAATTATGGCTTCAAATAGAAAATCAGAGAAAACAGCTTCTAGAGACATTAGAATTTTTTTGAAGCAGGTGTCATGAAAAATGAGCAATGGTCTGGTCGGAACTCGAACCACGGACCTCTTGAATACGCGTCGAGCGTCCTGACCGTTACACAACGAAGGCATGCGAAAAAGGCGGGAAAAATACCTTATAACCTGACTTCTAATTCCGTGAACTCATTCAGGTCGGAAGTGCCTTCTTACTCCAAATTATATCCCTTTTTTCTGGAAAACTTAGAATAACGTTCTTGTGCGCACCTGCATTGAATACAACCCACCTTCTTTTCAGAATTATTTACTCTCTCAAGCATTCTCTCCGACACACATATTGTTCCCCTTATCGTTTTTCAGTTAAGTATACCATTGTTAGAAAGCCTGGGAAAATCTTCGAATGAATAACTTAAAAAAATAAGAGCATTGCACATATATATCTTTCGTGTTTTGTTGTAAAGAAAAGAGTGCACGTTATACGGCGGATGTACTTAAAATTAAAACATGCAGACGAAATTATAACTCGGCGTTTATAAGGTATTTCTCCCTCTTTCTTCGCATGCCCTCGTGGTGTAATGGTCAGCACACTGAGCCGGTATTTCAGAGATCAGCGGTTCGATTCCCGGCGAAGGCGTTGCACATTTTTCATGTCTAATGCTTCCAAAAATACCTAATGTCTCTACACTGGCGCCCGAACTAAAAGGGTTGTGGATGATGACTCTCCACACCCAGGATTTGGCGACTAGGTACTCTAAAACCCTAGTCGCCCTTTAAAAAGGGGAGTATATAAGGTATATCTCCCACATTCTTAGCGTGCCTTCGTGGTGTAATGGTCAGCACGCTGAGCCGGTATTTCAGAGCTCCGTGGTTCGATCCCCGGCGAAAGCAATGCATATTTTTCATCTCTCTTGTTCCAAAAAAATACCTAATGTCTCTACGTTATACGCCGGAATATACGCTAAACAAAATTGTTATCATGGAATAAACCATGTTCATTATTTGAAGATTTATTTCTCTTTAATATCTCAACAAAGTCTGTTGTTCAATCTTTCGCACCAACACGCATCTTACATTTACCTTTCACATATGAAAAACTGATGAAGGCAGATGAAATGTCAGTTACCAAAAGCTCATAAATGAAGCGACAATGCAGGGTAATATTAATAAGATAAACACTTACTTGAAGAGGAGGAATAGGTAATTAGTGCTTGAAGGTAAAGTTCATCCACCTTTTGCCAGTAGAAACCAGCTCCATCTCCATCCATATAAAAGTAAAAATGTAAACAGTTCAACGGCGTCTGTGGCTTTTTGTAATTTGGACTGGTAAGCGTATATGTTTGTAATCCGGACTGGCTCCACGATGATCCACTTACTCCAATAAACCAGTAACCTCCTTTAAAAAGAAAATAACATGAAAATTTCAATTAGTTTATAAAGTCATTTTATGAGCAGACATTATCTGTTCAAATCAAAAGTTTAGACATATTCAATCTTTTAATAGAGATTGTCCGTATTAGCTGCAAGACGCTTTATTTGTCTCAGATTTAGAGGTGATATTTTTCACTGCGATTTTACATTACTACTATGCAAATTAATATTATTTCTCTAATTAAATTAACATTATTTTCCTACTATTTAAAAATTAAATTATTTCTCTACTGTTCCCTAATATTATTTCCCTACTATTTAAAAATTAAATGTAGAACCCTACTGTTCCTTAATATAATTTCTCTACTACTTAAACTAATATTATTTCCCTACTATTTCATTTACATAATTTGTATATCTGTTAACAAAAAGCAGGGATTTGAAATTTCGGATATATATATAATAAGTATATACAGTGGTGGCCAAAATTGTGGACACTTTTGGAAATTTTTATGTTTTTGAACTTTGTAGGCTTATAGAAAATGTTACGTTTCGCAAAATGTAAACTTGTATACATCATTTTAAAGAACATTTATTACTTAATTCAATACAAAACACAAAATTCAATTATTTGCAATAAAAAACATGTTATATGTACTTTAATATAAATAAAAAACACAGTTATGAAGTGGTTTGTAATGTCTAGCTTTCCTGGCCAATCACTGTTCTTGTTCTGAGAGTCAATCAAATGTTAGTAACTGCCAGTAGAAGCTGACATCATGTTTACACTGGAAACAATTCATTATTTTGCTTTGTTCTGTAGACGGAGGACCTGTTTCTTATACACTGCAATTACAAGTAGGAATTTTTGTAAAAATTTTTAATATTTAGTCAAGAAGCAATGATATCAAATAAAAGAGTAGATTGGACACCTAGAAAGAGATGTAATATTATTGTGTTACGATAAAATGGTCTTTCCTATGCTGAAATTGCAAGACAGGTGGGTGGTTCAGTGACTACATCTGGAGTCCGAAAGTTTTGTTTACGATATCAGGAAACAAATTCAATAAAAAACAAAGACGGAAAAGGCCGAAAAAGGTGCACCACATCTATTGATGACAGAAGAATAAAAAGACTATGTCTCCAAGATAGAAAAATGTCATCAGCGGCCATCAGAAGTGATCTGAATGATACTGGTGTTTCTGTCAGTTCAAGAACAATCAGAAGAAGATTAACAGATGTTGGACTGAGAGGTAGAATTCCATGAAAAAAGCCTTATCTTAATTTTCAGCAACGAAAAAAAAGACTACAGTGGGCAAAGGAACACATTAATTGGACAGATGATCAGTGGTCACAAGTTATATGGAGTGATGAAACTAAGATATCGTTATTCGGTAGTGATGGGCGAAAATATGTAAGACGTAGAATAGGAGAAGAGGTACACCCTGACTGCATTCAAGCAGCTGTGGAGAACCTAGTTAGTGTTATGATTTGGTCATGCATGTCAGCAGATGGTATTGGTCGCCTTTGTGTCATCGATGGGACACTGAATGCCAGAAAATACATTGACACTATTCTAGAACCAAAACTTCTACCTTCCATCAGAGATCTCTTTCCCAACAATGCTTCGTTTATTTTTCTGCAGGATTCTGCTCCTTGCCACACGGCCAAAATATCGAAAGAGTGGTTTCGTCCAAAGAGCATTAAATTGTTGTCATGGCCAGGAAACAGTCCTGACTTCAATCCTGTCGAAAATTTGTGGCATCGTTTGAAAGCTGTTGTCTGAATGAGGCGCCCATCAAATAAAAGGGAACTAATTGAGGCTGTAATTGTTTCCTGGCATCATGTAATAACGATAGAAGAGCTTAAAACTCTTGTCAGCTCAATGAAACGTCGATGTGAAGCTGCAATCAAAAATAAAAGGTATCCTACTAAGTACTGATAATGACAATTGCAATCATCACTATCTAATGTATATCAATAACTATTATCGTTTAACTTTTTTTGCATTGCAAATAATTGAATTTTGTGTTTTGTATTGAATTCAGTAATAAATTCGCTTTAAAATGATATATACAAGTTTGCATTTTGTGAAACGTAACGTTTTCTATAAGCATACAAAGTTAAAAAACATGAAAATTTCCAAAAGTGTCCACAATTTCGCCCACTACTGTATATACCACCAAATATTGCAGCCCTGTATTATACTTAAAGAAATCAAATAATGAAGAATGTGCATAAATGTATGTGTGTTTCTCGCATTGTGATAAAACGACGGTACCTTGAGACATCGAACTTCGAATGACGTAATCCTGCTGCGAATATGGGCATCTGGAAGCCCAAATTTGTTTTATTTGTTTTATTATCGATTTTATATTTTGTAAAACTTTAACGAATTTTTGATTAACAAACTCAAGGATATTAAAGCGGGCAATGGCAACATTGTACAGAAAAGAAATTTTTATCTCCAGCGCGTGAGACCGTGTATAGGAAATTCTGAAGATATGCTCAGTTTAAAATTATTTTGCGATATTGTTCTTTAACTGAATTTTATGGTTTAAGTACGAAGAACATGATGTTTAATAAATAAAGGTAACACACAAAACGTTCACTCCTTTAGACGTAATTTAAAATCTGAAACCTTTCAGGTTTTTTTTTTTTTTTTGTTTTGTTTGCTTGTTTGTTTTATTTTTTATTACATTTATTCATTCAAAATGACCCTATGTAAAACCAGTCGATGATTTGAGAAATAAGATACATAGTTCAAGATGTCTTTATTGATCAATGAGGAATTTACTGTAGTTAACAGATATTCTTATAATTATGATGGGAAATATCAATGTGGACGTCAAATGAAATGAAAAGGCATTTGATTTAATGTCAGTATGATGCCAAGTAACAACCAAGTACACTTGGCAATTCATTTATTGATTTAACATTTACTAGGAATACAACTGCAGACATCTTAAATATAAAATCGTTTCTGAAATCATCATAAATATTGCCACTGAAAATATCAGCAAGCAGCAATCCAAGGTTGACAGGTGTTAACGTGTTGCACGAAGTTCGTGCTCCTTTCTGCACAACAAAGTAATTAGAGAGTGTTAAGAATTTTGATTGAATTTTCTCATAGTACCGTCTATTACGTTATTTTTGCGGACATTTCTTTCGTTCTTTTCCTGTTTGTTGTCATTCTGTTGTCTGTCTTAGCGTTTACTTCGTTCTGTTTCTCTTTGCGTCAATCATCTCATTTTGTCCTTTTCCGTACTCATTATTATTTAGGTCGGACAGAAATGAATGACACAAATGTTGCCACAGAGGCAGAATACAATTTATTAACAAAAAACTGATAATACATCAGTTAGATATAATCACCGCCCACTTCTGGTCGCCACTCCTGAAGGACTAAACCAGTTTGTGGGAGTGTTGGTGTACCACCTATGGACCGTTGCATGTAATTCGGCAGAAGATTCAACATGTTGGCCCTCCCCCCCGGGGTCGACGTAGAGAACTCTGCGAAGCTACTGGCTAGGATCTGTACCTAGGCAGTCTCGGCCACGGGGGTATACAAATTATGAACCTGGTGGTTCTGGGGACTCCGGAAAGGTCACTTATTGGCCGGCCCGGGGTTCTGGCATGTCTTAGAGCAGGGTGGTTCTAGTAGCCTGGGGGTAGCGCCCTGGGTTTGCTGGGTAATGACCCCCTGCGACGGGCTCGCCCGTGCGACTGGTGGGTAGCAAATTGACGACCAGTGACGCCCCAAAATGGGTGCGTTGCGTCTGCCTCTCAATGGGCCGGGAAAGAGGTTGAACCTCGGCCTCGGTTCGGCGGGGGGCAGGACCTGTAGTGCCTCACTCGATTGGCGGACACAGGGAATGCCAATATGTTGACATGTTGGCCCTTGACTGCGTCCTTCATGTTGTCCAGCAAGACGTAGTCCGAGGTCTTGGTTCCAGGTCAGAGGTCCACCCATAGGTGGCACACTCATTTGTAATCTCCAAATCACCTTGCACGATCGTCTGCAATGTTCCTTGCGCAAGCCTTGTCTCTTCCTGCATCTTGTTGAACGTTATGCGCCTGTTTGGCATGGTCAAATCCGACACGGTTGCCACATTTGCAACTTGTTCCTGGTCGTCCCGCGCTGACACCTTTGGCTGCGGTTACTGAACTTGGTCAACTAACGGAATACGGTACGCCTTGAGAGTGCTTTGTTCCCGCATACCGACACCATACGACGATGAATCTCACTACCCTCTATCCCTTCCTTCCATAGGAACCACACTGTCCAACGCTGATCGTGATAATCACCTTCCAGCATTCCTGTCCACGCTCTCAGTGACAATAGCGAAAGGGACGGGGGCTGACCTAGACCGTTCGCTTGCTGCCAGCTCCACCCGTGCATTCGGAGTAGCTCACGCCTCCTTGCGTCTGGTTCATTTGTTTTCCCCTCGCATAGTTTCGTCGTGTCAATCATTTTTGTAAAATCAAAATACTTATTTTTGACGAAATAAAATACAGCAAACGCCACCCGGGCACACTACCTGACTGCGCCCGACTGCCTACCAGGTGACCTTGCCACTCACATGCACACACGCATGCGCACAGAGCTTTGACGTCAACAAAATGTCATTATTTTTCCCGCGCTGCTATGCGTACATTCTTTTTCCAATTTAAAAAAAAATTATTTTGTGCTTGCTAATGTGCTCTTTCATCTACCTAAAAAATGAAATTTCTTTTGCTTATGAAACATCACCTGGTTGAACTTACCCAATGATGTTCCTAATGTATGGTCGCCTTTTGGTAAAACGTTCAACAAGCTGGTCCTTCGTCCTTCAGCTTTCCATTCCCAGGTCGTAGACATTCTCCTCAAAGACGTATAACCACAGTTATAATCATCGAAACTGCAAAGTTTTTCAGCCTCCCCTAAAAAAAGTAAAGACTTTTTTGTGAATAAATATTTTTATACAATAACAAGCTATAAAATTATTTGTTGAAATATCTGAATAATTAGTATTTATGAAATTGTTACTTATAAGCTGGTCGAAATAACTCTAATTTATTCGTAAGAATGATTTTTATTGGTTTTTATTGATTAACATTTGAAAGTTTCGATTTACTAATGTTATAAGGTAAGAATTGTAAGAATTGAAAGCTCTCTTCAGCCCACCTGGACACGAGAGTCCTCATTGCTCAAAAGAAAGGGCCCCTTCTCTCCACAAACGAGGGCAACCAGCAACCCAACCGCCCCAAACAGCAAACAAACAGAAAAAAAAAACTAAATTCAAAATGCGAAAGCTTATCTAACACAAAATTACAAACAACAAAAAAATCCCACAAATACAAAATCACAACATAGTTATCTAAAACCCATATGAAGTTTTATAAGTTATGTTATGAATTATTTCTCCCACCTTCTTAGCATGCCTTCGTGGTGCAATAGTCAGCACGTTTGGAGCATATCGAGAGGTCTGAGGTTCGAGTCCCGGCGAGAGCATTGCTCATTTTGGATATTGTTCGGAGAACAGCCTTAACACCAAACAGCTTATTGTCGTATCGCAGGCAATACTTGTCATTCGATGACGTACTTCCTCTAGGCAGACAGCCGTAATACCTTTCCCTTGCTAAGGGATTATCTGTAATATTACTTATTATCTGTAATATTTATTATTAGTATTTATTATTGTAGTATAGTAATTAAAGGGAGAAACAGCTTAGTGTGGTATGGCAGGCAATGGTTGTCATTCGATGACGTAATTCCTCTAGGCAGACAGCCGTAATACCTTTCCCTTGCTAAGGGATTATCTGTAATATTACTTATTATCTGTAGTATTTATTATTAGTATTTATTATTGTAGTATAGTAATTAAAGGGAGAAACAGCTTAGTGTGGTATGGCAGGCAATGGTTGTCATTCGATGAAGTACTTCCTCTAGGCAGACAGCCGTAATACCTTTCCCTTGCTAAGGGATTATCTGTAGTATTACTTATTATCTGCAGTATTTATTATTAGTATTTATTATTGTAGTATAGTAATTAAAGGGAGAAACAGCTTAGTGTGGTATGGCAGGCAGTAGTTGTCATTCGATGACGTACTTCCTCTAGGTAGACAGCCGTAATACTTTTCGCTTGCTAAGGGATTATCTGTAGTATTACTTCTTATCTGTAGTATATATTATTAGTATTTATTACTGTAGTATTTATTATTGTAGTATTTATTCGGTAGTATTTGATTATCTGTAATATTTACTTCCGTTGGCATGATGAAATGTCACCCATACCCTTAAAGAAGCCAAGTTGGCGCAACCAAGGCTGTTCTCCGAACAATATCCCTAATTTTTCATACTTCCTGGTTTAAATAAACCTAATGTCTCTACAGTGGCGCTCGAACAAAAAAAAAAGGTGGTGGATGATGATTCTCCACTTGGCGATTGGATTCCCTAATCCCATGTCGCCCTTTAAAAGGGGGAGTATATAAGGTTGTAAGGATTTATATTTTTTTTAAATGGCCAGTTAAGTTTAATTTTAAGTTACTTTCCTATATGCGTTCATTCCCCTAATTGTCAGTGCCAGAATATTTAGTTTGATAGCTCGCGTAAGAAATACAAATTCAACAGTGGAAGAATAAGTTAAATATCGACGTTCCATTAGAGAAAGAGAGAGTCCGGGAAATTACTGTGCGTGTTTATACGCAAACTTCTGTTTAGCAGTTACTGCGGGTTTGACGTGGCTTAAGAGCTTTTATCTTCCTGCCACTAGACTCATCTACAGGCTGTAGGCTTCAGGATTGTATGAGCCCTGTAGTGTGTAATTCTACTATTTGTGAGCATCCTGAATTCTTAAGTTTGATTCTACTGTTTCAGTTACCACCCAAGTTGAGGCGCAGTATGTTAGCGTCAAGTTGACACATTGTAAATAAGTTAGAGTTTAATAAAGGGCAGTTTTAACCCTTCCTCAGTGCAATCACTATTTCTCAAGATTCTACACAACAGAAGGACAGTAGAACTTTAGAAGGTATTTCTCCCGCCTTCTTAGCATGGCTTCGTGGTGTAGCAGCACACTCGGCGTGTATTCGAGGGCATAGGGTTCGAGTCCCAGCGAGGGCACTTTTCATTTCACATGTTTCCTGCTTTGAAATAACCTAAGGTCTCTACAATAATTTAATTATCTTCGAAGAGAAAGACAACTTACATTTTGTATCCGCACATTTTCCTTGCGTCAGTTCTACGTCATCCAAAGCTATATCCCCTCTGATTTTCGTTGAAGATGCGTGCTTTGCTTTGAAAACTACCTATAAAATGGATTTGAAAATATCCTATAAAACGTTTTAGCAATTCTTTGTTGTTTAATTTTTTTTAATTAAATCGTAAAAAATGGAAAAGCAAGTTTAGAAAAATGTTAAATGTTTCAGATTTTAATTGTAACCCGAAAGGGTTTGTTTTAGTTTTTTACGTACTCACTGAGCTCGTAGTCTATTGTTACATTCGCTTCGCTCTACTAACCCATTTTTTTTGTCTTTTTGTTATTAAGCGTCATACTCTTCGCACACACTCCATATACAATTCAACAGCAAAATTGCAAAAAATTTAAAAGCAGGCATAGTAGTATACCTTTAGAATTCCTGATGCAGCGTTAAGTGTTAGCGTATGTTTTTTCCCCTCCTGTCAGTTCATCATATGAATTTCCAGTTTTTATTAAGATGGCTTTGCAAAACTATTTTTGTCTTTTTATTATTAACATCTTATGTGTTTACTTTATTTGTTAAATATCACGTTCTTGGCGCTTATGCCACCAAAAAATTTGATTCAATAGCAAAATCACAGAACATTTAAAAACAATCATATCTTCAGCATTTCCCATGGACTGATCTGGCTCGCTGGAGATAAAAATCTTTTTTACCGTACAGTGTTGCCACTGCTTGCTTTGAAACTCTTGAGTTTGTTAATCAAAAATACGTTAAAGTTTTGCAAAATATGAAATAGAAAATAAAAAAAAATTTGAAATTAGGGTTTCCAAGTGCACGTGTTCAAGTGGAGAACTACGTTATTCAAAATATTAAATTTCTTTAAACGTAATATAGGGCGATACTATTTGGTGGCAGTTAACTCGAAAAGTGATGCGCCATTTATAGTGATTCAACGCAAAGTGCCGTTTCGACACTTTGCGAATATGTTATACAATATTCCATTCGGAAGCAACGTGTCTTTTGGACTAAAACTATCACCATCCAGAACAAAGGCAATATTCACATTTTGTTCTAAAATCCTAATGCAAATATGTGAATGCTCGGTTACAGGAATAATAAACAATTCTGCATTCCAGACTACAATGGCATGTCAGATTCCTTCTCTTTTTTGGTAAAAACGTATGCTATATTCAATCTCTTCTACATACTGAAAAGTATTTTATGCAAGTCTACGCAAGTCATGTTTTGCGAAGATGACAGAACTGATCAGCGTTGCTTCGCTAACTTCCAGATACTTGACTAGTATTGTTATTACCAGCAGACTTTACTAAATGCAACAGACATTTGGATAACTGGACAGTATTAAGAGTAGCTACAGAAAGCGCCGAACTTGGTAATGATTTTCCATTGTGATGACTGTAAGACTTCCTTGGCTTAATACTCCTTGGAGGTGTATGAAGTTCTGCAATTATTTGGTTGCATGAATATGTCATACAATTTTATCATACAATGTCATGTGCATAATTAATTATCATTTTGATTTAAAAAAATAGTTATTTGTAATATTAGCGACAATGGTTGTGACATATACAGATGGTATTCACGCATTTTTGTATCAAATTTGCAAAGAGTTGTATATAAACAAATCTTAGAATTTTATTTTCTAATATGCTCAAATCTGATAGCCTTTTTGTTGAACTATCATATTGTTTTTCATTTCATTTCAATTAGTTCAATATTAGCATCGACTTCTTGGAGTCTTTACTAATCTATTAACCTTAGGCTGATTGCCAAAAAGAGATGATGCTCTGTGCATCAACACCCTAATCGGGTGAAACAGGAAGAATTTTATGAATTAGATGATATTATGGCAATTATAATGGCTATTTTGTCAGGATTAAGGCAAATACATGGCAAATTGCAGTAAACTAGGCATAAGAAAGCAAATAATGGCTAAAAGATAGCAATAATTGAAAGCTAAAAGATAAAATTTAAAAGCATAGCTGTTTAGGAGTTTATTCCTTCCCAGCATGGCTTTGATATCAGTATACTGTTCTATATTTTTATACATTTAATCAGATTGAGTTCACCTCTGTATTCGCATGTTACCTAACATCATGATTTTTTTTACGCATATAATTAGTGTGTCACCAGCTCAGCGGCCTTCTCTTTCTAAAGAGGCATTTTCGGTTTTTTCTGGGAATTTTGAATATCATATTGTTACGAATTTCACATTTATTTGGCTATTTATTTAGAATTGTAATTAAAATTGATTTTTATTTCCCCGTGCAACGCAGACGATTTTTGAAGAGAAAGCTACATCGAAAAAAAAAATAACACATATTTTAAAAAAATCTATTATACTTATTTTTGAGTTATTTTGTACTTGCCAATTTTTTAGAATCATACTTATGCATTCGATGAGGGGTAGGGTCCTTTGACCCATGCACCCTGGTTTTCGAACCTCTCTCCTCGCCATTCTCATCTCAGTTGTAGTTGTTGTTGTTGCTGTTATTACTTGTAGCTGAATACTTGTAGCTGTATTTGTTTACTTAATGCTGTATTGATTGTAGCGATTTCGCAGTGACATAGGATTATTTTATCTGCTTTGAACTGAGTTTTTGTTAAACGTTTGAGATATTGTGATATTTTGCGAATATCTGTGAAGAAATATTCCAGCATTTTAATTTATTTCTTGTGGAAAGAATAAATTTTAACTTTTTACGACTTTTGCATTCAATATAACGAACCCGTGTGCACGTAACAGTATTATATCTTGATTTCCAAAATAAAAGTCCTTTTCTTAAAACATCAAGGTTGTTTTTATTCCACTCCTCCTTCACAATCTTCTAGAGTCCATCCCATGTTTTGGGACCCGCTTATAAAGAGCTTGTTTTAGAAATTTAAATGCACAATAATCCGTAGAAGACACATTAGGGAAGTTGGCCGGGATGCATTCTAAAGGGAATAGCTTCAACTCCGGTTTCATTTCTCATTTTTTCAAAAACTCAGAGCAGTAGATTTAGAGGTTTTGCTTGGAGCCTTAGCTTGGTGGAATTTAACACAGCGAAGATTGCTTGGATAAAGAAATTGATTTTTTTTTAAATACGAGTTAAAACATATTTCTGATAGTAATCCAAATTATGTTTGGCATTTTTTTCTATTTTCCTTACTTTAAGTTTTCCGTTATAAAAGAATCCAGTAATAACCATATAACCTTTAGGAAAACTTTCTTTGATTACTCTGAACCAATATACTAAGTCTTTTTCTCCTCTTTTTTTTGGTAGTAAACCGATTTTTTCCTATTGCAATCAGGTAAGTATATCCAAGCCTCATCACTTGTTACTATATATTTCCATTTTTATGTGATAAATAATTTTCATACAGCAATCTGCCCATAGTCTTACGCTTAGAAACATGTTCCGGAGGTCAGGCAATGAGCATCATGTTTTTTGTTTTGATTAATTTTAAAAATCAGATTTTATAATTTTGTTCATATTTGCTAGATACATATTTAAAGACTTTGCAATAGCTCTTCGGGGAGCTGGATTTTCCTTTAAAACATGAGATGCAATTTTAGATTTACTAAGAGTTGTACGAACACTGAGAAGAAAAAAAGTTAAAAAAGTCTGAAAGTTTTCAGAATTTACATTACGCCCAAAGAAGCATTTTTTTAACGTTTTGCATCTTACCTTTATTTATTAAATGTCATGTTGTGCACACTTAAGCCATAAAATTCAAATCAATAGCAATATTGCAAAATAAATTTAAAATGCGCATATCTTTAGAATTTCCAATACACAGTCTCGCGCGCTAGAGCTAAGTTCCCCCCTCCCCGTACATAGTTCCCTTTGCTTGTTTCCGAAGCGTTGAGTTTCTTAATAAAAAATTCATTAAAGTATTACAAAATATGAAATCGATAATAAAACAAATTCCAAATTAGGGCTTCCAGATGCCCATATTCGGGTGAAGATGTAGGCTATTCAAAATTGGACGGCTCTATGTACCGTTGCTTTATCACAGTGAGAGAAATATGTATATGTTACTGTGAAAGACCGAAATTGGAGAATGTCGACTTTCGGAGAATGTCAACATTCACCAAATACGTCTTTGAGAGATCGAATAGAACATTGCATTCTTGTACATTCGGACCCTCACCGGTGTATGTCGACAATCACAGATATGCTCTAGTGTAGGTCGAAAAGAGAGGCGACTAGCTGTTTCCCATAAATGCAGTTGTAAAAGCAAGGGCCTCTTGTGCAATTCAAAGTCTCATAATAGTTTAAGTTGTTGCAATTAATCAGATTTGAATCACATAATTTAGTAAGTTTTTTATTACTATTATTTTATTTTATCATTTACTACGTACTGTATAATTAAGTAAGTTTTTTAACTTCTATTATTTTTCTTTCTCCTTTTGAATGTATAGTGTGTTTTTTCGCGACTGAACTACGGAGAAGAAAATATAATATTCTCATATATTCAACATTCACCATTAGTACATGATGAATGTCGACATTGACTGGTGTAAGTCAGAAATAAGAGTATTTGGAAAATATTTCGGACATACACTAAGCGACTATGTGAAAGTCGACATTCTCCAGATTTCGGTGTTTCACCGTAACGTATACATTTAATCAGATTCTTCATTATTTAATTTCTTTAAATATAACACAGGTTGATAATATTAAGTGGCAACTATTTTAAAAGCGGAACGGACATTTAAAGTTTTCGACGCAAAATCCCAAGACGAAATTAATAGCCCTTCCTGCTAACGCAATTTGGGCTAAAAATGGGACAGTTTTGTATCTCCCGTTCTACTGGCTCGACTGACGAAATTCAAATTGCATTTTTCATGTCTCGAAAGCTTGACCTTAGGATATATATTAAATTTATATGTAGCAATGTTCTAATATAGGCATTTTGACACAAAATTTGAACTTTTTTCGAAATGGCATGCTATTTTTTTTTTTTTATATTTCTAGTCTATGACTCAAATTATGCCTAGATATTAAATTTTGTAATTAAATTTTGCCTAGGTATTAAATCTCACCGAAAATTGATATTCGGTGAGAAATTTATGGAGAAATTCAAAAATTTATCTTGGCGCATTTTGTTTTCAGTTTGCACCAAGAATAATTTGCTTGGCAACTTTCTTAATTTATAGCAACTTATTTTCCTTTGCTTTTTTACATTGTACATGAGCGGGAAAAACGTAATTTTTTATTACTTTCAAATAATTTTAACAAAGCTCGTAGAGCACATTTGGCTTATAACAAATATGCCAAATTTCAAAACCCCTCAATTCACGTATATTTAAGAAAATTTTGAATAAAAAAAGCTAATTTTGTTGCTGTATGCTCAGAAATGCATCTACTTTAAGAAATTGTTAAAATTTATATAGATTGCAATAGAAAACGTTTTTCGAAAATATTATAAAAAATACTTTAAAATACAAATTTTAAAAATAAATCATAAACAATATGCGAATTATATTTGAACTAAGCCTCAATTTAGAAATGTTAATGAAAAAATCAAGTAAGTTAAATAAAAAAGAGATATTAATAAATATATTTCAAATTCAATTAACATTGAGGAGCTAAAATTTTGAGAGGTAATTTTATAAAAACTACTCTTGCGACTTTTACAAAACTTTGCAGTTTGGCAAAATTTGAGTCGTAGAAAGGAAATAGGGAAAAACCTATCATGTCATTTAAAAAAAAATCCGATTTTGTGTCAAAATACTAACATTAGGACAATGCTATATATAAATATAATACATATCCTAAGTCGCGCTTTCGAGATATGAATTTCGTCAATGACTCTTGTTTTAACGGGCTTTACATAACTGTCCTTTTTTTTTTTCGTAGTGTGCCTTTGTTGCATATGCATTTTTTTTGTCTTTTTTTGCAATTAGATGTGAACTTTGACGATTTTTTCCTTTCGTATTGTTGCGCGCGCACGGGTTCGTAATGGCTTGAATGCAGAAGTCGTTAAAAAGTTAATAAAATTTATTCTTTTCACAAGAAATAAAACAAAACGCTGAGATATTTCTTCAGAGATATTCGTACAATATCACAATATCTCAAACGTTAAACAGAACTCAATTCAAAAACACAGAAACTAATTCTATCTCACAGCGAATTCGCTAGAATCAATAACAGCATTAAGTAAACAAAAAGTTCGCTTAAGACAGCTACAACTACAACTGAGATGAGGTGTTTTAATTCCGCTTTTGTTAAGCTTTTTAATTATTCGCTAGAATATTCAGCTAATATCTATAAATATCTCGATTTTCCTCGATGGCAACAGCAATTACGAGATATTTATTTATTCAATATTAAATGCACGCGCTCTTGTATTTTTACTTTTCCGAAGTAGCTAAATCGTCTGCGTTGCATGGGAAAATAAAACAATTTTAATTACAGTTCTAAATAAATATGAAATCCGTAACAATATTAAATATGCCGCTTATTTTATTATTAAAACCGTGCTTTTCACATCTTTGTTTAATAACTGAATTAGAGTATTTCTTTTCGAACAGGGCAGAAATATAACCTTCGATCCATTGTTTACATTTCAGTAACATTTTAAAGAAAAGAATATTATTAATGCTGCAGAGGATAATTAAACCTTATTCCAGTTTGATGCCAGTCGCGTTTGCATTTTAAAATTAACATGTAAATTCATGGAGATAATTAAATTTGTTGCAAAACTGTGTGAACACTTCTGTAAGCTTTTTATTACTCTATTTCCCAAAAATTCTTTCTTCGATGTACAACAAAAATATTACCAAATTTTAAACGGAATTCAATTTTCTTACATTGTATCCTGAGTATCTCATTGTCCTTTCATATCGGGCGGTAAAAAAAGCTTCTTTCCAGCGATCGCCTTGCGTCTTGCTGCGAAAGAAATACTCCTTAGAGTCAGCATACCATGAACTCTGAGCATAGACAGTGAGACTACCTATGTCTGCTCCATACATGTGATAGAAGAAGCGCACGCAATAATCACCTCTCAGATTTATCGTCTGAAGTTTGACATCATATGTCTTGGCTGCGCTTACGTTTACGAACAAGTAGCCTCCTTGGTCTGAAAATGAAATAAAATGGTGAAGAAAATGCCAAAATTTAATCAAAAAATTACAGAGATGCAATTCGATTCTCTCTGAAAAGCTTAGTGTAATTTCTTATCTACGTTTTATAAAAACAGAAGATTTCGGTTGTAACATGGAATCTATAGAAATAATTTGCCATCTCCAATTGTATCAGATTTTCGGGGAAAGTTAGAAATTAAATGTTTAATATACTGTTTGTATAGAACAGTGATTCTCAACCACTGTGCCGCGGCACTTTTATATGCCGCCAAATTTTAGAAATGTATGTAGCAAAAATTATCTTAGTATACGGTACATGTGAGAATTGGCGAAATTCGGTTCCGAAGACATTAATAAGGGCGCCAATTGTTTTATCCAAGGCGATTTTGGTGTCCTGGAGAAGAGAGCATTTCGGAGCATTTTCGCGCATGTTCAGTAGATAATTTAAATTAAGAAGTTATGATTGGTGCCGATAGGAGACTATCTTACTTATCAGACATTTTTGTTATTTTTAATAACATAAATTCAAATATGCAAGGGCCGAAAGAGAATAAACTGGTGAATAAACTTAACAGATAAACTGGTGGGATTTCAAAAACAAATAACTTTATGGAAGAATAAAGCTCAGGAAGGCAATTTTGAAGAGTTTGAGTCAGTCCCAAAAGCTTTTAATAAAATTATTCATAAAATAGTTATTGACCATTTGACAAAATTAGGGACAATTATTCATTATTTCCCGGATTTAGATATGAAGAAAAAATTCATTCGGTTCGTAATCCATTTGTGATAACGAATACTTCTGTGTTTGAATTAACTTTGATTGAAGAGAAAGAACTAATTTCGCTTTCTAATAATCGAGATTTGATTTTAAAATATTCGAAAGAATCAGTGATATTATTTTATTTTACATTCAAAATTATTATCGTAAACTACTTTGCACAGTGTATTATATATAAATGAACAACTTTTAAACTTGTCTTTTTCTTTGTGTGCCGCCAAATTTTGAAATCGTTAAAAGTGCGCCGCCACAAGAACAAAAAATGTTGAGAATCGCTGGTATAGAAGAACGAACCGAATTCAGAAACCAATGACATATCTGGAGGTCTTAAGCCAGCAGCAAGGACTTATTGCTTATCCTTTTGCCAACAACGGACAGATAGGAACACTCTTACTGTTAGCAGACAGAGAAGACATCCAAAGATAATAAAAATATTTTGAAGGTACAGCCTTCATTTTCACCATGATATATATTCATAGAGGAAATGTAGCTCTGTGAGTATATGATGGTAACACTACCGGAGAATTTCTCAAAATTCTCACAGTAAATGAGTACCAGAGCTCACGGCTCGGCATAATAAAACCAAACAACATTCAATACTTTGCCACCAGACAGAATCTAAAAACCATATAGCAATCACACAGCACGAGCCAGACTTGACAGTACCATTACGAGTTTTTGCCACGCCTGCACGGACCCCGTAGGAACAGTGGTTCTAGAACTGACTTAACTCTTTCGCATCTGTAAAGGCCAAAATCTATTCCTCTCAAGCATCTGAAACGCCAGCTTTTATTGGAATGGATTGGATTTTCTTCCCTCATATCAAATAGAATATTACAGCATTATCAAAAACCTACTTAATCGGGCGGAAGGTGCATCAAGAAAAGCTACTAGAGTGGGCTTATGGGGTAAAACATATCCCAATGTTTAAAATACGGTAAAAACAGTTTTATTTGTTTTTAAAGCTGTTTTTCTTTTATAATATGCGAAAAGACTTGGGTTACAAAAAAAATTAATTTTTTAAAATAAGCTTATAGAGAGTTAAAATTAAGATAAATGAAAATAATAACAAAATAAACATCATACCTCTAAGTTTTATTGCATCTCTAATACACAATACAACTTATTTTATTTGCGTTAGCTTTGAACAAAATTCATTCACGTATTCTTAGCACAGAAGGTTTTCACATTTTAAATTTAGCATTCGCGGTCTTCTGTCCTTGGCTCCAGGGCATTCACCACAACTTTTATACTTAGTTGCCTTGGTATCAAGTGACAAAAGCCAATCCAAACATGCAAAATACGCATAAAGAAAAACTTTTATAACAGAATTAAAACACAAACATTTTCTTTTCTTTCGGCAATATTGCAACGCATGATAGGTAACAGCTAGTATAACATAAAAGAGATTAATGACATTTCGACCATAACTTCGAGAAAATTTTGATTCATATCAAGATCATATCAAGATTCATATCAAGATCTGATGTCACTAAATTTACCAAATGCGGAACCTGAGAACAACCAGTCATCTTCACATATTTACATATCTCTAATGTGCAGTAAATAGTGATTAATTCTATTTTTTTTCTTTAAAATTGCCAGATTTCAAAATCAATTTTAACGGCATTGACTCTACTCACCTGTTCCAAGAGTGTGGTCCACAGAAGGTCCTGTATCAGCAGAGTTCAGTTTTCCTCTTCCTATTTTCCAGTTTTCGTAGTTTCTCCGATCATTTGACAGAAAGGAACAAATGCCGTTTTCAAAGTCACACTTGTATGAACTTTGAGCTAAAATACGCAAAATAATGATTTGGTTATGGGAAATAAGGTTAGTAGATCTAGTTTCTGTACGTTTTAAATAATTTTAAATATCTTCAGCAAATTTCTTGATTTTTAAACTTAGCATTCTGTAAAACAGCCTAATTTTACCTAACATTTATGCCATAGTACAAAAGTATTATTGAAATACATGAATCTTCTTATCGCATTCCTAACATATTTAATGTTACTTTTAAATTTTTAATCAATATGTGAGCCCAAATTAGAAAACTTTATTCAAGTTTCATTTTTACTGCTCGGCCAATAGTTTTGATTAATCTACTAATGATTCGTGTAATCTGCAGTAAAACATTTCTGCTTTACATTTTATTGCTGAAGTATTTTTTAATATAACATATTTTAATATTATACTTTTCCCCTACAATTCTGTTTTGACGAATCGAGCAATTGCAAAAATATGAATTTAGTAAACAAGTGGTTAGTCATCAAATTACGATCCAAACGTTCTTTTGGCATAATAATTTTAAATAGGTAACTCAAATTAGTGAATTTATCGTCAGATGAACGCACGAATTTTACTTTTTTATTCACAATCGTAATTCAATACTATAGCCATGTGGTTTAGCACTTTTAACTCAATAGGACGAATGTGAAACAGGTGGAATCAGCCCATTTACCACTGTGTGGTCCAGCACATTTAACTCAATAGGACGAATTTGAAACTGGTGCAGTCAACATATCATATTTCAAATTAAATATTCATTTTGACCGCTCTCAAATACATTTGAATGATTTTTTAGTCCAAAGGGGCTTTGGCTCTGAAGGACTATTGTTTTCGTTTTACGATTTTGCGTTGATTCACTATAAATTTTCGATTCACATTTCAGATTGTTGCCACCAAATGTTATCGACCTGTATTACATTTAAATAAATTAAATGATAAAAAATCTGCATAAATCTATGTATATTTCTCCAAATGTGAGAAAACAACGTTACCTAGAGACATCGAATTTTGAATAATGTGCGTTTCCACCCGAATATGCGCATCTGGAAGCCCAAATTTGGAATTTGGAATTTGTTTTATTATCTATTTAATATTTTGTAAAACTTTAAAAAATTTTTATGGACAAACTCAAATGATTTAAAAGCGAGCAATGGCAACACTCTACGAAAAAAAAACATTTTTTATCCTGTATCAGAAATTCTATAAATATACTCATTTTAAGTTATTTTGCGATGTTGCTGTAGAACTGAATTTTATGCTTTAAATGCAAAGAACATGATATTTAATATATATAAAGGTAACATATAAAACGTTAAAAAAACGCCCCTTTGAACGTAATTTAAAATCTGTAGTCCAAAGGGGCTTTGTCCTTGAAGGACTATTGTTTTCGTTTTGCGATTTTCCGTCGGAAACATTAAATATCGGTTCACTTTTCAAACTGTTGCCACCAAATCTTGCAGCCCTGTATTATAGTTAAAAAATTAAATAATGAAGAATGTGCATAAATGTTTGTATGTTTCTCGCATTGTAATAAAACGACGGTACCTAGAGCCATCGAATTTTGAATGATGTAATTCTGCTGCAAATATGGGCATCTGGAAGCTCAAATTTGAAATTTGAATTTTTTTTACTATCGATTTCATATTTTGTAAAACTGTAACGAATTTTTGATTTAAAAACTCGAGGATTTCGAAGCGAGCAATGGCAACATTGTACAGAAAAAAACATTTTTATCTCCATCGCGGGAGACTGTGTATAGGAAATTATAAAAGATATGCTCAGTTTAAAATTAGTTTGCGATATTGTTCTTTAACCGAATTTTATGGTTTAAGGGCGAAGAACATGATATTTAATAAATAAAGGTAACACACAAATTGTATAAAAAACGCCCCTTTAGACGTAATTTAAAATCTGAAACATTTCAGATTTTTTTTTTTTTTTTGCACAACATTTGAAATTTTGTATATGATATTACCATAATATGCAGTTATGCACCTACGTTTTTCGTTGCGATGAACACCAAACACATATAAAGGTGGTCAGAATTCAAACACCTCTAATCTGAGCTTTCTATACGACGAACTACTGAGGCTCCAAAATTGTTGAATTTCCTATCTAAGACATGTGGAAACGGATTACGCGGAAAACAAAATTAGTTCCAGAAACACCGATAGTTGGCGCTGTACAACAGAAAATATGCTAAAAAGACACAAATAATCACACATAAACAAACAAATTCGATATGGAATTTTTCCTTTTTCATTTCTATCGCCGACATAAAAAAAGGGAGATGAAAATTGTGAAGAAACTTAACTGTCATTGTAACTGCAATTTCGCACTATAAGCACAAAAATTTGCATAAAACCCTGGTTCGCAGCTACTGTTCAGGGCATAAAAGAGGCTAAACGTGGGAAAATATCTTTCTGATCAGCGATGGCTGTGACGCTGCCAGAACGCGCTTTGCTTACGAAATAGTTTTATGAAAATAAAGGAAATGATGCAGCTGCACTTCTCCTCGCCTTGAGAATTTACGCAAAGGAGCATTACTTCCAAAAGCTCCCAGGAGAAAATTCGTCATATTGAGCAGTTATGACGAATCAGCTGCCCATCGACATGGGAAAGCGACTGTACTTTGCATTGACATGTTTGGCTACAGTTGAAGTGGATGCATCGTAGCCACAGCTGATTCTATAAAGCGATGAAGCACATTTCCATTTAAGCGGAACAGTTAACCTCATAACTGTCGCATTTGGGACATGGAAAACCCCCGTACCTTCCGAGAGATTCAGCTGCACTCACCGAAAGCTACAGTCTGGTGTGGATTCACAGCCACATTCGTCCTTGGACCTTTCTATTTCGAAAACGCTACGCGCAATGGCCCTGTGACGTGCACCGTGATGGCCAGGAGGTATGAAAACATGTTGGGAAATTTTGTAGTACCCAAAATGCAAGGACGCCAATGTCTTGATTCAATTACCTTTACGCCAGATGCAGCGCCTCCAAAGAATGGACTCTGTGTACAGCAGGTTTCTCGGCAACATTTTACTAATGCTAGAATAATTAGTCGCGCGTTTCCAATAACCTGGCCATCTCGTTCTCCAGATCTTAATCCCTGTGATTTTTGTCTGCGGGGTTCCTTAAAAACTCTTGTTTATCTAGGACGTCTGGCAACCTTGGCATATTTGAAAAACAGTATCATTCTGCATTTGAGAAGCATCTCAATCGACCAATTACGATCTGTAGTTGAACAAGCTGTCCACAGACTGCAGATTTTCCATATTGAACAGTTTCCTCTGGATGGATGTAGTCCTTGTGATATGAATGTTTGGTATGTTCGAATAAAATGTGTTACAAATGTACGAATGTGTATTTTATGTTTTAACAGCATATTTTCTGGAGTTTTAATTATGACCACCTTGTATATCCCAATCTTGTTACCCGGCTCAGTAGACTCAGTATTTTTATTGTTATATGTTGGTAAATTCTGCTTTTTTGCTTTGAAAGTTGGTTGAATTAGGCTGTTCTTATGTTCTGGTTAAGGTTTTTATGCCTTTAGTTACTCTGCGTGCAACTGTTGTAGAATTATTAACAATTTAAAAGTTTAAGGGGCATTAGGCCTAATAAGACCGTCGTTTGTTTACATTTGCAACTCTTAGTAGAATAATGAACAAGTCAGTTGGTGCACCAACTTCAGTATCTTTTTGCCCATTTAGAACAAAACTTAACTTTTAGTTTTGTGCGTCGAAAATTTGGTTTTCTTGTCCGTTGGTTGAATTGTTTGCTTTTGCGTAGAAACTCTAATTGTAAATAAAATTTTTAATTGTTTTTGACTGTGTTTGCTGTTTTAAGTCTTTCTGTACTTTGCAATTTTTAATGAAAATTATTTGAGATTTCATGTATTTTTTGTTTTGCCGCTAAATGAGAACTGAATTGGGTGAATGCGAAACATACGACGAAATAAATTTAAATGCAGAGCAGCAAAAATTGGGTATAATCTCAGTGGGCTGTACAATGATGCGATCTGATGTTCACATGATATATTTTTATCATTTTTTAGCAAATATGTGAATAACACGATACAATGTGATCTAGAAATTAAACGTATTTTAATATGCTTCAATTTTGTTCTTGCAGTTTTCCCTTTGTTGGCGCAAGCATTCATTTTCAAAAATTGGAATTTAAGGAAAATTCTATTTGAGAACGGAGAAAATATGTAAGCATTATGTGAATATGTACTTTCCATGCTCTATTTTATTTGTAAGGTACTTTTTCCACCATACCGTGATCCTTCGTGCTATAATTCGAAGGACTTTCACCTAGTAGTCGGGACTTCGAAGCTGGACAGGCCATTGCACATTCTTCATGTTTCCAGCTTCAAATAACCTAATGAATCTCCAAACTGAAAGATCGTTTTTAATAGGAGATCAAAAACTGTGTAATTTTAATCTAGAAAGATGACAAGAGTTTGAAAGGAGATAAAAGTTTAAGAGCTTTTGCGAAGTTTCCAGAGTTTGCTAAAACCTTTTAGTATATTTCAAATCAACCGAATGCTCTTTCAGTGAACCAGGTGGGAATTGTTAGCCCAAAGGGCCAATTTTGCCCAGAAGGGCTGTTAATTTCGTTTTGGCATTTTACGTTGAAAACGTAAAATGCAGTGAATCACGTTTCAAATTGTTGCCACCAAATATTATTGCCCTTTATTATAATTAAAGAAATTAAACAATTAAGAATATATAAATAAATAATAAATATATGTATTTTTCCCACATTGTGATAAAAGGACGGTACCTACAGCCATCAAATTTTGAATAACGTAATCCTCCACTCGAATATGGGCATCTGGAAGCCCAAATTTTCATTTCTGAATTTTTTTTATTATATGATTCGTCGTTTTGTCAGACATTAAGGAATTTTTTATTAAGATACTCAGCGATTTCAAAGCGAGGAATGACAACACTGTACAAAAAAAAAAAAAAAAAAAAAACTATTTTTTATCTCTATCGCGGAAGATTGTGTAACGGAAATTCTAAAGATATGTTGTTGAATTGAATTTTATGGTTAAGGGACGAAGAACATATATTCAATAACTAAAGGTAACATGCGAAACTTTAAAAAACGCCCCTTTGTGCTTAATATAAAATCTGAAGACTTTCAGATTTTTCTCCTTTTTTTTAATAGTATTTTTTATTCTAATGAGTAATTTTCCTCGGTACATGCAGGTGAAATGTAAGACTTAATATTTTGCCTTTCTAGGTACCTCTCAAAGCAAAGTTTATTTAGCTAAGTATTTGACAATATATGTATGTCAGACTCACTGTATCTATAACTTTACAATATTTGATAGCAAATAATTAATTTTACTTTCGCCATTAATTACGACATGTTCCAAAACGGCGATTTTAGTAGCTATTTTTTGTGCATTTTTTAACATCCCTCGATTTCAGGGTTCAGTGAATAGAAATCGCAAAATTGTGAAGAAATCCACATCTGTTTTGAATTTTGCTTCCGCAATTTTACCTTTCCTGATGCCATGATATTCATAGCTATTAGTAAGTTTACAAAAGAAAGAATTCTCAACCATTGTTTTTTTGTCATAGAAATTATACAAACGTAACACGAGTATTTGTCTTCCATTTCGTTTAAATAACTGAAAGATTATTTTCTAATAAGTGAATGAGAGTACAAATATTTATTCTAGAACGATGTTGATACAAAACTACCAAGGAATACGAAGAGGTTGTTCGAACACATTTTAGACGATTTTGCTATGTTATATAACAAATCGGCAGACATATTTTTAAAAATTTATACTTTTGAAAAGATAGCCGTTTATACTTTTTTATATCAAAAACATTTTTTAAATATTTATTTTATATATTTAATATTTTTGAAATTTATACTTTCAAAGATATAGCATTATCTTCTGCCGCTTAACAGATTTTACCTCCTTGTACGAAGAAAAAGGAAGTATTGCAATTGCAAAAAATTTCGAGTATCATATTTCAACGAAAATATCCATTTTGAAACCTTTCGAATGAAATTTAACTCTGCTTTTCTGTGATATCAGAGCATAAGAACAAAATAAAGGACTCTTTTTCCCCAATAAAATTATAAAACTGATTTAAAATGGAATCTGAAGAGATTTTTTTGTGGCGTCTGTGCGTACTTACCTATGTATGCATGTATCTTGCATAACTCAAAAACGAGTAGCCTCAGAACGTTGAAATTTTTATATAGGACTGCTATAACATGTAGATGTGCACCTCCTATTTTGGTTGCAATCGGCCGCACCCAAATGTATGTATATATATATATATATATACCACTCTGTTACTCGGTTCCATGGGCTCAGTTTCTTTCTTCTTATGTGTTCGTAAACTGTGCATTTTTGGCTTTAAAATTATTTAATTATGTTGTTCTTATCTTCCGGTTAAGGTTTTTATGCCTTCAGTTAACCTGCATGCAAGATTTGTCGAATTATCAACAATTAAAAGTTATTTAAATGCGGCTAAGCCTAATCTTTTTTCATATGGCAACCACTCTTTTTTACATTTGAAACTTAAGAGAATAGTGGATCCAATCTAGAGAAACTAAGCTTCGCAACAACAAAGATAATGCCTTCTTTTATTATTGCGAATTAAATCATGCTTAATCCATTCTGGAATTTATTCGAGGAAACAGCTGTTTAAGATTTACTTCTTAATTTTTAATATAGATATTTTGAGTTTTTATGTATTTTTGCCTTGTCGCGAAGCGAGAACTGAGTGAATTGAATGAGAAATACCGAATCGTCTGTGAAAAACTGTTTCTTCTTGTTTCTTTGTTTCATTTCTTTTACACGTCGTTTTAGATTTATTATAGTGTTTGAATAGAACATGCGGCAACGATTAGGTAATTCTTCAGATGATACACATAATTTTGCGCATTTTGAGTTATAAAATGAATGAGATATAACGCTGTTAAGTGAAGCTAGGGCCAGAGTGTTGCTATGGTAAACAAATATAGTGAACTTAAAGAGTGCATTTATTCTATTGTGGTTTATGCGCTATTGACAAAGTAGATGTAATTCAATGCAATAAATTTAAATGAAATGCAAAGTGCGTATAATTTAATATTCCGTATAAGGAAATCATATGGTGTACACATCAGATTTTTTTTTTCATGCTAAAGGGCTCTTTAAAAAAAAGGTAGCGGAGGAAGGCTACGTTTGTGCTCTTTCCGAAGAAAATAGTTCGTATTTAGTTCTTAAAAAAAGCGCTGGACCTTTACTATTTGAAGAAACGACAAATAAGATTGTCAATAGGAAAGGTAAAAAATGTGAGAGTTTGGTTTCAAGGAGAAAAATTGCTCAAAATAGGTATCCAAAGAAAATACGGAATATTTCGAATTATGCAAAAGAATATTATGTTTAACTTTAAGAACTTTAATAGTAAAAGAAAATCTTCGAAGTCAAAGGACAATTGCATAATCATTAAATTGCTCAGTGTCAATTTAAACAAAATGATTAATGCTGATTTCAATTTTAAAAAGGCGAAAAACATTAAGCGAGTCATCTTTCTCCATTAATATCGCCGAACGCAGAACGCGCTGCAGATTTCTTTAGGAGAAACATTTCCCAGGACAAAAATGAGAAACTGTTGTCACAATAGATTAATCTTGGCTGCGTTTAAATGATTGCAATAAAAAAACACTTATTCACTATCATTAAAGAGGGGGAAAGGCTTTAAATATAGTTCAAAGAATCTAAAGAAGTTTTTCAAATGGATTTATGATTGTTACTGGTTTCTCATATAACGACAAATTAAAAATAAAGATAGATAAAAATAAAGATTAAGATAGAAAATAAAAATGTTCAGATAAACTCCGCAATCAAAAACATATCTTATTTACAATTTTTAAATATGAAACAACTTATCTTTACACACCCAACCATCAATTTTTAAAACCGTATCAACAAAAAACAAGCAGCCACACTTCCAAATCCACTGTTAATTTCTTGGAAAAAAATGGAACAAGAAGCGGGTGTCAAGGCCATCCCCTCACTCATGTCCCTACTAAACCTTCTATGTATCCCCATGGAGTTTTGCGCTTTTGGACTTTTAAAAAGCGGATTGCACAAACTTCTGCCTAGAACCTTCCTTAGACTTTGCAAAGTGTTCAAGAAGAAATGGGATAAAATCCTCTTCCGACGCTATAGCCTTATTGTCTTTAAAGCCTTATTGTCTTGGAAATTACGGTGTAGAAAGACGGTGAAGAATTGGTTATGAAATAGAACAACTGAAATACAAATCTTTTAGGTAAAATATTTCTGTAAATACAATGAAAATCGTCTAAAAATGGGCGATCAGCTTCTGTAAGTTTTTTAAAGTTATTATTATTGTTTGGTATTAATAACAATAATATAATAACGTATTATATTTAGAGGATATTCTATAAATTTTTAGAGTAATTGAAATGATTTCCGACGATATTGTTACAGCGTATTTTAATTTCGTCCGGAAATATATTTTTTTCTGTATCTTTAAAATATTTTTGTAATTTTTTTGCAGTCCATTAGTTTTTTAAATCTAATGGACTGCATAAAAATTAGAAAAGTATTAGAAGATAATTTTAGAAATTACTAAAACAGAATTACCAAGAACAACAAGCCCTAATGGTATAAGGTATTTTCTCCGCTTTCTTCGCATGCCTTCGAAGCAAGCTCGACGCGAATTCGGGAGATCCCGGCGAGGGCATTGCCCATTTTTCACCTCTCCTGCTTCTAAATAACCTAATGGCTCTGCAATGGGTCTGAAGTTCCATTCTTGAATGTAGGAATAATACTGAAACAAAGGCAACTTATTCATCGCATACAGAAAGCAGGAATTAATATTTACCAGTACTTCAGCGCATACAGATAATTTATCTTTGTTTGTCTTTTTGTCTTAACGGTTTCGCTTCCACTGATTTATCAGTCAGCTTTCAAGGACTAAAATCTATTTTCAGATAATTTACTCTCAAAAACCATTCATTGATACGAAAGCATTCAAACTTTAGAATCGAAATAAAATATTAGGAAATGTTTTAGTACCATTTTGCAGTAGAACACATAAATGAGTTTTATAAGTAAGAAATAACAGAGAATATTCTACAGCACTCACTCTGTATAACTCGCCCATATTTTATGAGTAACTTGCGAGTTTTGTCCCACAGTAAACAAGGAGCTGAAATTTTTTTGCTTTATTTTGTAATTTACTTTGTGCAAAACACTAATATCTGATGTGAACATCACATGACTTAATTGTACGGCCTGTTAAATTATGCACATTTTTGCTGCTTTCATTTAAACTTATTTCCCCGAAATTCATTAGGGATATATTTTTCATTCAATCAATTCAGTTCTCATTTCGCGGCAAGGCAAAAATATGTAAAATCTCAAAACATCTTCGTTAAAAATTGTAAAATACAGAAAAACCTGAAACGCCAAGTACAGTTAAAAATAGTTTAAAAAAAAACAATTTTTGCAATTAAAATCAAAGTTTCTGTACAAAAGCAAACAATTTAGGGCAAGGGCAATTTAGGCC
Organism: Stegodyphus mimosarum; assembly: GCA_000611955.2. NCBI lineage: Eukaryota > Metazoa > Arthropoda > Arachnida > Araneae > Eresidae > Stegodyphus > Stegodyphus mimosarum. The sequence goes on from KK112764.1 coordinate 59,269, forward strand.
AGAGAGTTGGAAGGACAAATTGTCGGTGCACGAAATTGAAAGTTGACTTTTGCTTCCGCTGGGCAAAAAGACACTGACGTTTGTGCACCCACTGACTTAATTCACTGTTCTAATAACAGTCTCAAATATAAACAAATGGTGGCGTCTTTAGACTTAGCACCATTTAAATTTTTAAATTGTTCGTAATTCTGCAACTATTGCATGCAGATTAACTAAAGGCATAAAAACCTTTCCCCGAACATAAGAACAACATAAGTCAATTATTTTTAAAGCAAAACACGCACAATTATCAACATAAAAATAATTGACCTCGCCGATCCGGATATCAGAGTGGGAGTATATGCATGTATATTTATGTATATGTTTGGTTCCCCCGGCCGATCGCAACGAAAAAGGGAGGTGCACAACTACATGGTATAGCAGTCTCGTAAACAAACTTTCAACGTTCTACGGCTCCTCGTTTTCGATTTATGCGAGACGCACAGGTACATATGTACGTATGTACAGACGTCACGAAATAATCCCTTCTGAATCATTTTAAATCCATCTTATAATCCGTTTTAGAAAAAAAAAAAGAGTTCTTTATTCTGTCTTTCGAAATGTCACTCAAAACGTCTTTCAACTGGATTGGAGAGCAATCAAAATGGATATTTTCGGAAAAATATGATGCCCCAAATCTTTCGAGATTACAATACTTCCTTTACAAAGAAGAAAAAATGATCTGTCCATGAACAGAAATTACGAACAGAGAAGTGAATGAAAAAAAATAATATTTTTAATACTATATTGTCCCTAGGGTTACAAATCTTCCATGGTTAAGAACATTAGGAAGCTCAGATGAAAGCTTCACCTGGTAAGATGGAATAGGCCATAAAATGACCTTGCCTACTAAGACTTCTAAGGAAGTGGGAATAAAACTGCTTTCCGATATCTTAAACAGAAATGCATTTAATTATATGTCAAAAGAATTCAAGGTCAACAACAACAGAGGTTAAATTTGTACATTTAAATAATATTTATAAATTTTTTGGAAAACATTTTGAATTATGACCTAGAAACGTTTTGCCATCATCTTAAAGTAGATGTATTTCTAAGCATACCTGCAAAACATTAGAGTTTTTTAATTCAAAATTGCCTAAGATATACGTGAATTTACATTTTGGCGCGTTTTGAAATTTGGCGTATTTATTATAAGCAATTAATAGCGAAAGTGTGGTTTGCGCACTCTGTTAAAACTATTAAAGCATGAACGATGACTTTTTTTCGCTCATGGATAATGAAAAAAAGGAAAGGAGATGCGATGTTTGCCAAGTGGATTATTCTTGGCACAAACTGAAAAAAATTTGCCAAGATAAATTTTGAAATTTCTCTACAAATTTCGCACCAAAAATTATAAAATTTAATATCTAGGTATAATTTGAGTCGTAGAATCGAAATATGGAAAAACATTGGTATGTTATTTCAGAAAAAGTCGGATTTTCTGTCAAAATACCTATGTTAGGACAATGCTATACATAAATCTAATATATATCCTAAGTCGCGCTTTCGAGACATGAAAAATGCAATTTGAATATCGTCCGTCGACCCTGTAGAAGGGGGATATAGAACTGTCCCTTTTCTTTTTTGCGCAGTGTACTTTATAATGTATTTTCTAAGGAAAATACTTCATATAACCGAATGCACCAGCACTGAATGACGGAAGATGAATTAATGCTTTTGAAATGGAAATTATTTTACCTGACGCGTACAATCCAAGCAAGGCCAGCACCAGAAAGCAGCTCCTCAAGAGCGCCATCTTCTTGATGTTGCCGTTTTGCACGATCTAAATGTCTGTTGTACGCTCACTACCATGCAAGCAAAATTTCTGCTGCTCTAAATTAAAATCTGATTGTTCTATATCGACAGGTACTAAATGTTTACCGTAAACATGCGGGTGTAAATCCGTTAAAAATTATCCAGAGATTTTATTACTTAAATCTATCTTATCTTTGTAATTATCTCGAGAATGTGGGGTTAACTGGGCGAATAACAATATCACCGATATGTTTTATGTATATGATATATCTTGCTAATCAAATATCACAGATTTTGTAATGAGACAGTAATAGAATAATCTTTCAAAATCTTTTACACAGATAACGCGGTATTGTTTCTATCTGTGGATACGATAAACTGCCAAAATGAAAAGTGATTATCTGTAGAGAAATTAGACATTTTAATAATTCAGATGATAATAATTCAGTTCCGTTTACAGAGGAAGTTGATACATTTTTTAACGATTTTCATTGTAGTTACAGAATATTTTAACTAAGACTCTTTTATTTTAAATGTTCTAATTGGTAACCTTTGTTCTTTACTATCTTTCTGCACAGTATTTTCCAAGACAATAAGTCTTTTGTAGAATCTGAAGAATGTATG
>KK112764.1:61696-95831 GCA_000611955.2 Stegodyphus mimosarum
TGTGGGTCCAATTCCTCTTGAACAGCTTTCCAAAACCCAAGCAGGATTGTAACTCGACAATCCGCTTTTCAAAAGTCCAGAAGCTGAAAATTCTATGGGTGATAACATCAGGAGATTTAGTAGGGATATAAATGAAGGGTATGGCCTTTATCCCGTTTCTTGTTCCATTTTTTCTAGAAAATTAGCAGTGGATTTTGACGCCGGGCTGCTGCATTTCGCTTGATACAATTCTGCTGATTGATGGCATTATGGGTAAAAAGAAGTTGTTTCATATTTAAAAATTGGGGATAAAATATACTGATAATACATGGAATTGATCTTAGCATTTTTCTTTATTAACTTTGTTTTGAATTTGCCGTTATAGGAAAAATCAGCAACAGTCATATATCCCTTTGAAAAACTTTCTTTAGATTCTTTGAACCATGTTCTAAATTTTTTTTTTACTTGTCTTTGATGATAATAAATTGATTTCTTTTTATTGCGTTCGTTTAAATACATTCAAGATTCATCTATTGTGACATTTTTCCATTTTTGGACGGATAATTCTTTCTCAGAAAAAATTATGTTCTACATTCGGTGGTATGTCGTAGATAAAGAAGATGCACATTACGTTTTTCGCTTTTCTAGTATCCAGTTTTTTAATCACTTTGTTTACTGTTAACACACTGAGCATTTTAATGATTTTGCTACTGTCCTTTGACTTGACGAATTTGCTTTTAACATTAAAAATCTTACGTTTGCAACATTCGAAGCATTCTGCTTATTTTTTGGATATGTATTTTAAACAATTTTTCCATCTGAAGCCAAAGTTTGATCTTTTTTCTTTCTTCCCTGCGGACAGTATTACTTATCGAAGAGCCCACCAGCGGCCGAGCGGTAAAGACGCTGAACACTGGTTGTTTGGTCCGAGGTTCGAATCCCGCGAACGGGCTGGCTGCATGGGCGTTTTCGTGGTTTTCCCCATGTGTAACGTGTATACGAGCCAGTTTCCCTTAGAAAGTCCTCCATGAAGGCATCCCTCCCTTCAAGCAGATAGCCCTTGTGTGCTTTGCCATAATTGAATAACCTAACCTACTTATCGCAGCTTTACGTATTGTTGCATGCGTACGGGTTCGTAACATATTGAATGCACAAGTCTGATGAAAAGTTCATACAATTTATTCTTATCACAAGAAATAAAACATAATGATGAAATTTTTCCTCACAGATATTCGTACAATATCGCACAGTAATTATATTTTTAACTACTAAAACGTTAAATATAACACAATTCAAAGTTAATCCGATCTCAGAATTACAGTGGCTAAGAAAGCAACTATAACGAAGCTAAGTAAACAACAATAACTTAATAAACAACTGAACCGAGATGTTTCTCTCCGGCGTTTTAAAGCTTTTTAATCATACACGAGAACATTCTGGTAATTTTTATTTTCTCGAGGTTTCTAGAAAGCAAAAGAGTACAATTACGAGATAGCTATTCATTAAATGTTAAATGCGCGTGCTCCCGTATTTGTACTTTTCCCCCGTAGTTTTCTCTTAAAATTTGTTGCGCTCTGCACTGCACCAAAAAATAAAACAATTTTAATTACATTTCTACTAAAAATAGCTAACTAAATGCAAACTCCACGACAATCGAAACGCCATGGCTTTCACAGAATTTTTAAATAACTAGGTAACCAATAATTTCCTTGGGAAAGAGCACGAACATAGCCTTTCATCCATTGCTTCTTTAAAAACAACCTTTTGCGTGAACACACAACTGTGAAGTAGCACACGATTGTTGTTGTTGACTAATACTCACTTGTTTGGCCTATAGTCAGCCCAAGCCCACGAAAACCCTCGTGGCAAATAGCGCAAGATACGCTTGTCGTTGGTAACAGCCTTGAGGACCTACAGGGCGATTTAGCTCAGTTCCGCCACCAACTTTGAAGGACAGCACTCCGAGGGGACCTTTATTTAACTACCCTTTATTTCTCCAAATAAATATAAACACAGGCAGCTCCTGTCTCGGAGCGCACAGCAAAGCCTCCACTTGAGCTTAAGTTAAATTAATAAGGATTTAAACTTAAAAATCTAAAAGATATAACTGAAGCTATCAAGATTCTAAGTAGTTGGCCCCTAAATCTCAATTAAGTCGCCGAAGCTAATTAAGGGCCTAAAGTACCACCGAGAGTAGCAATGGCTTAGAGAGAGACGTAGCTAAAGGCAAACACGTTCTAGACAGGAACTCCCGCTCTCTAACGAAGTCAGTGAAACATCGACTTAAATACCACTCTTATTCATTTGCATTAACCGCGTTTCTGAAAATACATTCCGGTAGGAAATTGTAAACTGAAACTAGAATAGACAGGAAATGTGCGTAAACTTAAAATAAGTGTTATAAAATTAGGATAAACCATACACGCTTTTGGAATTTAACCTCTTTTATACACTCTTATACAAAAAAAAACGCACTACGACGCACCGAGAAAATATAAAGCAAATTGGACACAAATTGATATGCATACAGATTTCGACAGAAAATGCAAAATTTTACATTTTGGCTGCCAGTGAATGAACGGTTGTCGCTACAGGGCATTTCATCTGCGCGATTGGCAGGATATTTAAGAGGAGAAATTACGATTCCAGGTCATAAATTCTTCAAGAATTTCATTCCGCGTACTCTGGTAGACAGTAACTATGCCTCACATACAAGTGCGCGAACGATATGCGCAGATGTCAGAATTTGAGAGGGGTCGTGTAGTTAGGCTCAAAGAAGCTGGTTGGTCTTATCGGCGAATAGCTCGACATTTGAGCAGGAGGGATGCAACTGTTAGACGATGTTGGCAGGAAGGGGTCAACCATGGCCGCACACAGCGTCAAGAAGAAAGCGGTAGGCCTAGAGAAACGACAGAACGTGAAGACCGAGCAATCGTCAGAGCGGCACTCACAGCCCCAGATGCATCATTAGCATCGATTGTACGTGCAACTAGTGCTTCAGTGACCGCAAGGACCATTCGTAGACGGCTCACAGAAAGGGGGTTGAGGTCACGGCGCCTCTTGTGCCGACTGCCATTGACCTCTGTACAACGTCAAGCCCGTTTGCAGTAGTGTCGGGCTCATTCACACTGGAATGTCACTGACTGGAGTAGAATATCAGTGATGAGTCCCGCTTTGAACTGAGCCCCGATGACCAGCGAAGGCGAGTCTAGAGACGCCCCGGACAGCGGTGTGATACCAACCTGACTGTGTTACGGCAGACAGGCCGACAACCAGGAGTGATGGTCTGGGGTGCCGTTTCATTTTACAGTAGGACCCCTTTGGTTGTCATCGGTCGCAAACTTACAGCACAACGGTACGTCGAAGAAGTTCTAAGGCCCGTTTTGTTGCCCTTCATGTCACGCCACCCTCGGCTTACATTTCAGTAAGATAATGCCCTGCACATGTTTCTACTGCTTGCCTTAGTGCTTGCCGAACATTACCTTGCCCAGCAAGGTCGCCGGATCTCTCTACTATTGAGCACGTTTGGAGCATTATGGGCAGGGCCCTCCAACCAGCTCGAGATGTTGACGATCTAACGCGCCAGTTGAACAGAATTTGGCACGATATCCCTCAGGAGGTCATCCGCAACCTCTATCAATCGATGCCAAGCTAAATAACTGCTTGCATAAGGGCCAGAGGTGGACAAACGCGTTACTGACTTTTTCACTTTGTGAAACTCTATCACTTGAATAAATCATCCAATTTTTCTCAAACTGTAATCATTTGTTTTTCTGTACATGTACATCACTTCTGTTCATGTTCATGTTCATCACTTTGTTTTTCTGTACATTTTCTTCCCATTCGCATAACTCCTTCTTGGTGCGTCGTTTTTTTGTCTAAAGGTGTATATTCGATGTTAAGAGGTTTTATAATTTGCATTTTTTTGTGTTCCTTTTCTGTATGTGTAATTATTTATATGTTGTGTGTACATGTGTTCGTGTTTGTTAACTTTATGTGGTAGACGTTCTTATATTTTGTTTTATTTTTTTGACAGCCCTTATAATTACTTAGTTCTTTTCTGTTTTTCTTATTGCTGCTTTGGTGTTTCTATGGAAAAACATTATTGGCTTTGCAGCCTAATCAAATGTATGTATAAGTTTCTTCAGTTGCCTTTTACTTACTTTTTTGTTACTTGGGCTCTGACTTTGGTTTTTCTGAAGTTGAGAAGTTTAATTCGCACCGCTGTTTATGGAAATGCGGCCGGGCTGCTGGACACCATCGTTTGTGGTCTGAATAAGGAGGTCCATTTGTAGAGACATTAGGTTATTTTCGACATCAGGAAGCTGAAGAAAGCTGGCTGCATTGCTCTAGTCGGGACTCAAACCACGCACCTCTCGAATACACGCCAAGTGTGCTTGTAAAGATTTTAAGTTTTGCTAATGTTTATTATATTTTAAAACTTTACTATCGCCTCTTATTTTCCATTTCCGGCCAGAATAAGCGCGAATAGATCTAGTGCATGCAAATGAGGTTGCAAACTTTATAAGTATTTAAGACATGGCTTTTAGACAAGAGTAGAGAAAGAGAGATTTCTCGCGGCCTTTACCACGCGTCTGATTTTCGTTGTCTGCCTTTAAGGCCAGAATTCAGTTTTCGCTGATATCTGAAAAACGCATTGTAGTCTTTTTAAAAAAACTTTAAAAAAACTGCTAATCTTTAATCTTAAACACTTTTTCGAATTTATTTTTATAGAAGCATTGGCGACACAATCGTGGCAGAAGAAATATTATTTTCAAAGTTATAGATACCAGTAAGCATAGAGTACGCTGAAGTAATCAGTTCAAGTGAAGTTGAGTTCGATTTTGGGTTGGTGAAGAACGGAATTACGTCTGTGATTAGACCACTTGGCAATAGAGAAGAGGGAAGCAGTGATGCAGATAGCGATGAAGTAGGAGGCGTAAGAAGGCGAAAAATCAGGGTAATAGACACTGAATGAGGAATTTACAGTGGTTGAGCAGAAAAGATAGAAAATTCAAATTAGAAAAAAGAAAGAAAGATAGAAAATTCAATTTAAAGTGCGCAGAGTCCAAAGAAATATCTCAGAGCACACCATTTGCATCCGTCGAAAAAGCGGAGGACAGCAAGTATCTTCAGACATGAAAGAACCATTAGATTTCTATAAAATCGTTTTAAACTAACTGTAAAAAATTGTCCAATATGTGAAAAACCGTTCCAAGATGCTGGTTTGCTCGAGCGAAAAGGGATCCCAGTGCAAAGGGTTTGATCGTTCTAGATCATTATGGCTTTCTGTGAAGGGAAAAGTGAAAAATCACTTTGGATTCGTCAGGATTCGAACTACGACTATTCTGGTCGTTAAATAGGCGTTCTAACCCGACAAAATGAGGTAATTCTTTACATCTTGAGAAATCATTTTATTTAACCAATTAAGTAATTTCAGATTTGAGGTCAGTAATGTTTACAGTGTGTTACACTGAAATAGCTTCGAGTGCAGTGTAATATTGCGCTCCAAATATTGTTGATATAGTACTGTAGGGTTTCCCTTATTTTGCTTAAAAAAATTATTTTAAGTTTGATACCTTTTCTGAACTCCTCAATTTCCCCCTCCCATTTCTTCGCCAGGATGCAAATTTAAGGTTAGGTGAAGTGAGTATTTAAACGGGTGAATCTCTGAGTTTATTAAGAGCGTACTTTGGCTAGCCCACCCACATTTCGTTGCTATCTCGTTGTTACGCTAGTAAGCCCCTTGGCCATTTCGAAAAAATTGTCACGCCTGTTAGGTTTTGTTGAGTCAACATGAGTTAGCCAAACTTTAGCATGCTAATCCAGCACTGTTTTAATTAGACTTTGAATTGATTATATCCTACGTTTAAATTTCACCATAAGTTGACCGTGTTTTTGAAATCGTTCCTTTATGTTATTAGTTGGGATTAATGAACGGTTATTTTCCCCCCTCTTCTGTGCTGGTATTTCATTCATGCCTGTGCGAGAATTCTACAGTTTCATTGTAGAATCTAGCTGAGTTTAGAACAGGCAGATCTTACAGTACTTTATATTTTATATATCTCCGCCCAGAGGGCATCTAGGTTATAGGTACCGACTAAGTTATCAAACGCCCCGGGTTCGAATCCCGAAGAAGGCATGATTGTAACTGTTCATTCTTCATAGGAGGCAAAAGTGGCCCACCTATTAAGTGCTTCCGTAATAAAGTTGTAGAGACATTAGGTTATTTAAAAACAGGAGAGATGGAAAATGAGCAATGCCCTCGCCGGGAATCGAACCACGGACCTCGCGGTTACGCGTCGAGTGTGCTGACCACTACACCACGAAGGATGCGAAATACCTTATACTCCTCCCCTTTTAAAGGGCAACTGGGGATTAGGGGCCCCAATTGCCAAATCGTGGTGGTGGAGAATCATCATCCACCACCTTTTAGTTCGGGCTCTACTTGTAGAATCATTAGGTATGACGCAAGAGAGATTGAAAAATGAGCAATGCCTTCGCCGGGACTCGAACCACGGACCTCTCGAATACGCGCCGAGTGTGATTGACCATTATACCACGAAGGTATCCTAAGAAGGCAGGAGAAATACCTTAAAAAGTGACCACCATAGTTAGACAATTAGAACAGAGGCTTTGTTTTGGCCAAGCCGAAGTCGGTTAAGGGCCTACATTGGGAAAACAAACTATATATTCCGAATGATGAGCAAGTACTATTACTAGGTAATATAAGGTAGTATTCAAGTCGCTTGGGATTTTAAGATACGTGTTCGCTTTCCACTTCAGATAATAAGTAAGCTTTTGGAGATATTAATAAATGTGGCGATTTAGAAAAAAGAATGTATCAAAAACAGATTAATCACGCACAAAAGATGGTGAAGAAAGATTCATACTGGGTAGTCAGACTTCGGTTGTTTATGATGCAACTCTTGGTTAACACCAATAAGCTACAACTGTTATACAGCTACCAGCTAACACTATAACGATTGAATTCGACCCATTTCCACTTGGCGCTTCACAGCACGAGAACAAAGAAGGTGCTTATAATGAAACCAGTCATAGAAATCACTGACTTGTTTTGTCCAAGGAACTCTGGCAATGAACTTTCAATAGATAGAAGAATATCATCAGCAACGCGAATCGTGTTTCTTCCTGTAACATACTGACAAAAGAAAAAAATGATGTTTTTTCTCATCCACGAATACCTTATTAATTTTTCTGCTATAATCAGAAGAGCATTAGAAGTGGCATTTATCTTTCAAAAGAGATGGTTTGGAGATCCTAAAAATAAGCGTCGATTGTAGTAATTACTGTAGGCTATATAAGTAATGTTCTTTTAATAAAATAAATAAAAGAATTGCCACAGTACACTTTCATAGTCATAGCTGAAACACCAAATATAGTTGCTCCAGATGCGTATTAAACATAACATCAAAAGTAATTTATTTCAGATTATTTTCGGTTTATAATGTATTACAGATTAATGGAATTTAATGTCCCAGAAAATTCATTTTCCTGCTTTCTTTTTTTCCCCTTTTTATCTTATAACTGAAGTTTGAACGATAGATACGCATAATGCGATGTGTTATTGCTTGATGTCATTGAAGATAAAAATAATAGAAAAAAATAAGGTCATTAAGTTGTTGCCTGTAATTTGCCTTTTCATTTTTTTTTTGACAGAAACTGAAAGACAAACAACTTAAATTATCACGCAATAGATATAACTAAAAAAGGAAAACTATTGTTTAGATTTATCAGTTTATTTCCTTGTTTATTGATTACAACTTTGCAAAAATTCATGTTTTATATATTGATTAAACATTTTTTAATCTGATCTTGTATCTAGAGGTTCTCTCTCGAAGGTGTAGCGTTCCCGTGAAACCTTTCGTAAACTGAAATGGTACAAAACTAGAAAAGAAAAAGAGCTACTATTAATTCGCATGTAGAAATCGTTTCAACATTTCCCCACAGTCTTGGGGGAGGGGAAATAGAGGGAGAGCGAAAGAAAAAAAAGACCCTCAAATCTCAACACAAAGCGCCTCTTAAAACCTAAAAATAAGAGTAAAATAATAATGGTGCGATTAACACGTAGGCAATATAAATAGAATAATATGCTTCCGATGTACACTGGTGTGCAAAAATGAAAAGACGAGACGGGTTTTTTTTTCAATATAACGTTGTGCAAAAGCTTTCCAAATCAACAAAAATAAGATGTAAGAACATGGGTAATATGCTCAAAGGCTGCTCAAAGAAACAATCCAAATGATACAAAGGAACTTTACTAAAAAAGCACCATGGAGCACAATACAACAGAAGGCTGAAACATCCATGTGACAGCTGTCCAACAAGAAATACCCAGCCAGAGGATATGATCTTCACCCGAGTGCTCTGTGCTCTGCAACTTTCACATCATTTGTCCATGCTGAATATGAAATGCTCAATGAGTTGTTGAGGCATTGTTGTCCATTCCTCTTGTAGCACCAATCATAGTTCCACAATCGTTACTGGCGATAAGTTACGTGCTGCTACGCGCTTCCCAAATGTTCCGTACATGCTGAACGGGATTTAGATCCAGAGACCTTGCTGACCAGTCCCTGTGTTCAATACAGATTCAATCTCTAATAGCTCTTCGACAGTAGCTGTGCGATGAGGTGGAGCGTTGTCGTCTATGAAGAAGAACTGAGAACCTATAGCACTTGTGAAAAGACACATGTAAGGAAGGATAACCTCGTTACAATATCAGTCCCCGGTGACTGAACCTCTTTGGAAGATGTGAAGGTCGGTACGGCTACCAAACATTATGTCTCCTCGAACGGGAACTCCTCGAACCTGAAAACCGGTCCCCTTTGATGATGCTGAAGGGGGTTATTGCGTGTTCTCCGCTCTCTCCAGATCTGTATGCGTCTCAAATAATATGCTCTCATCCACAACTCAGACTAAATATGCTATCATCCGGAAAAAGTACTCGAAACCAATTAACAATTAATTATCTGTCCAATTCTGGTGTTCTCTGCGCTACACAAAATGCGTTCTCCGATGACCAGGCGTTAATAGTATACACTGCATAGATCGTCGTGTAAACAGACCACCCTTGTGCAACCTCCTGGCCATGATAAAACGCAATATTGGTCATCCAATCGCCTGTTCCATGTGTCGAGATTTCTCCCGCTGTTTGGTTACTTTTCCTTCTTGCCTGTAGGGCAATATTTCAATCTTGAGTAAAAGCATCCAGATGTCGTCTAACATATTTATCGTTCAACATTTCACACTGATGCAGCAACTCGACATCCTTTAAACTGATATATGCCGTATAATAGCTTCCCAAAAATGCTGAATTCACACCTTCAGAGATCTTTATACTCCTCCGACACTTCCCCAATACGACTAGCTGCATGTATGCGCATGCGTTAATGTACCTGACCATAGTCTATCTCCTAATTAGTCTTTCACACCACTCTGCCTCTTTGTTCCACTGATAAGCTAATTTTTAAACTTCGTCCTTAATTTTTACACGCTAGTGTAGTTTCAGCTTACGAAATTGAAAAACTCTGATGTGTACACCACATGCCTTCCTTGCACGGAACATTAAATTATACGCATTTTGCATTTCATTTAAACTTACTGTATTGAATTAAATCTACTTCGTCGATAGCTCATAAACCACAATGGAATAAACGCACTCAAAATTTACCATATTTGTTTCCATAGAAACACTCTGGCAGTAGGTTCACTTAACAGCGTAACATCTCATTCATTTTATAATTCAGAATGCACGAAAATTATGCATATCATCTGAAGACTTAACTAATCGTTGCCACATGTTCTATTCAAATACTACGATAAATCTAAAACGATGAATAAACGAAATTAAACAAAGAAACAAACAAAGAAACAGTTTTTCACAGACAATTCAGTATTTCTCATTCCATTAATTCAGATTTCACTTCACGACAAGGCAAAAATACATAAAAACTCAAAATATCTATATTAAAAATTTCGAAGTAAATTTTAAGCACTTATTTCCTCGAATAAATTCCAGAATGGATTAAGCATGATTTAATTCGCAATAATAAAAAAAGGCATTACCTTTGTTGTTGCGAAGCTTACTTTCTCTAGATTGGCAACAAATCCACTATTCTGCTAACTTTCAAATGTAAACAAACATGGCTGCTATGCTAAAAACAATTAGGCTTAGCCGCATTTGAATAACTTTTAAATTGTTGATAATTCTACAAATATTGCATGCAGATTTACTAAAGGTATAAAAACCTTAACCGGTAAATAAAAACGACATAATTCAATCAATTTTAAAGCAGAAAATGCACAATTTACCAACATATAAGAATAAAAAAACTGAGCTCACTCAGCCGAGTCACAGAATGGATATATATATACATACATACATATATATATATATATATATATATATTTATGTAGTTTTGGTGAGTCCGATTGCAACCAAAATAGGAGGTGCACATCGACATATTATAGCAGTCCTATATACAAAATTTCAACGTTCTGCGGCTACACGTTGTTGAGTCATGCGAGATACATACATATATACGTACGTACTCACAGACGCTACGAAAAAGTCTCTTCAGAATTCATTTTAAAACAGTTTTAAGTTTTTTTGGGGGGAAAAAGAGTTCCTTATTCTGTTTTTACGTTCAGATATTAGGCAAAAACATCGTTAACTATCATTCGATAGCGATTAATATGGATATTTTCGTTGAAATATCGTAAACGAAATTTTTCGCGATTACAATACTTCCTTTGTACAAGGAAGTAAAAAACATTTGACATGCGGCTGTGTATTTTAAATTATATAAATACATATGCCTAGTTTCACTCATAAGAGTTTTAAATAGCTACCTCACTGGGCGCACTTTCAAGATAAAAATTAATAGCACCTATTCTGCTGAAAAAAAATCATCAAATGTGGCATTCCGCAATGTTCGATCCTTAGCCCGACAACACTTTTCAGTTGTCTTTACAAAAACAAAAATTATTGCTTTGGGAAGTGGAAATATACTAATCTAAACCGTTCCTGTGTCCAAGCGGTTAAGACCACCGAATGCTGAGAATTCGACCCAGTTTCTCCCCCAGGCGAACAGGCTAGCTGCATAGCTGGTTTTCACGGTTTTTCCCGTGTGGAACGTGAATAAGAGAGAGTTACCCTTAGATCATCCTCAAAGAAGTTATTACTTCTCTTGGAATGATACCCTAATATGATTTGCCATATTGAATTAACCTAACCTGACTAATAAAATAAGCAAATCAACAACCTTGCATTCGGAGTAGATTTTGTAAAATGCCAATCTATTTGAGGGCAAAACGGGTCCCTCTTCATCAGAAGCAAAAAATTCTGCAAAAGCGAGAAACCGAATGTTGATCATATTTATACCCACAAGCGACCAGTGGTAGCGCCGATAGCGCCATTTATCGGCAGAAATAGCAACTAAAATGAATGGTTAAGTTAGTAGAATTTTGAAGGCATTAGGCAAGACTGGATTGGAATTGAAATCACTGACTAAGCAGGATAAATTTTTGGTTAGACCACGTGAAAAGCTTCAAGAAAATCCAATTCCCTAATAGAAGAAGGGAGGACCCGTTTTGCCCTCGAAATCGATTGGGGTTTCATAAAATAGGTGTTTCCTATATCAAATTCCCCCTAAATTAACGTTTTATTCAGAAAAAATGCAATTTTGAGAAATAATCTGCGCATAAGTGTGTGATTAATTATTGCCAGATTTACTCGAAATAAAAATGACAATTATGCGTGTTGGCCAGGAAATGCCGTTGAAACGAAAGAAAGTATAAATCGGCTGTTTTTGAAATGGTGGATACGGAAACAGCAAATTCGCCTAAAATTAAGAATAGTATTGCCACAGTTAAGAAGAAATTGTGAATGCTCTGAATGAGAAAGTCAGAAACATCAAAGAGAGACAGATGGGAATTTTAAGCGAAGAAGTTAAAAATATAAAATTTTCTTTAAAAGAAGAAAATTCTACAGCGAAGAAGAGCCTCAAGGAGTAAGTTCGAAGACTAAAAAAGAAATTTCCAGAACTGGCTTCATCTGTAAACAACATTCCAACCAGTTTCCAGTGATTGTTGCTCTATTTATCCTGCTTTGAACAACTTCTTGGTTCAGCCTTTTTGTTCCGCAATTAGGGTTTTACCATACTCTGGGAAAACATCATAGGATATATACAAAATACAGCTTGAAATATTTTCGCAGGCAAATTACTGGAACGCTGTCACCAAAACCTTAATTCTAGCTGCTTGTATAAAAGAAAAGGTTGCTGAGATCTTACAGATATTTCCTGCCCTGAAACATTTAGCAGTTGACGCTTTAGTTAATGCGTTAGAATTTCGGTTTGCAGAAATACTCGTATTTCTAAAGGATTACCATCGACTACAACTTAAAACCTGGCAACGGAAGGCAGGAGTGATACTTCAAGAACAAGTGACTAACATCAGAAAATTAACTCGGCTGACATTTCAGGACTGTACCCAAGAAATTAAAGACTCAAGTATTTCATGGATGTTATCACAGATCCTGAAATACAAAACAGTATACTTGGTGGAAGGGTCACCCAGACCTGGCTAGCTCGAGGCTGCCTTACACAATTAAACGCCCCAACCCCTAGAGGCGATCTGGGGAGGCATAACTCCTTCCCGGTCAACTCAGAGGACTTAAATGTTTCACACAGTCTGGGCTATAAGCACACAAGCCAAAGGTGGACGGCAACGCATACACCACAAAGAGAACAAAGTCATAGTTAGATAACTATCGTCTCCCAGTGTTGACTAAGGGGAGCCAAATCAACAAGGCTAACTTTAAATATCTGACCATATAGCGTCCTCACAATCAAGGGGCAGACAAGACAGTACCATTTGGTCTCTGCCGAGTCTGAACCTACCACAGAACAGACGATGGTGAGCAGGCCATATGAATAGAGGACAAAGAATATCTGGACAGTTCTCTCTTCTATGCCATGAAAGTGGAGGCTGCAGAGAAAAAAACACGGAGACGTTTGCCTTGTAAGGAGTATTAACAGAACAGAAAACCAGATGCTGACAGCTGTGACGGAGCTGACAAAAACACTGGAGGCAATAGAAGCATTCAAGACTCTTTGGAGCCGTAATAACAAATTAAGGATCTGGAACTCCGACAGTGAAGAAAATTTACAAATGCTTACAAGTATGTTGTTACAATGCTCACTTGCCTGACAGAGTCAGCCCAAGACCACGAGAATTCTTGCGTCAAGGAGCGCTAGATTACGCCTGTCGTTGGCAACAGTCTTGAGCACCTAACGGGTGACAGTGCGATTTGGCTCAGTTCTGCCCTCAGTTTTGATGGAGAGCACCCCAGCGAGACGGGTCCGAGGGTCTCCCACCCCTCTCCCCTTCCATGAAACCACATGAGAGGACTTTCGACTCGCAGCATATTTAAAGTGCCGCCATGCCGCAGCGACACTATACATTTACAAACATCTATGCCTTTTCTGGGATTCGAGCCCGAGCCCTTCGGCACGGCAGTCAGCGACGCTAACCACTGTACCGGTTGCGCGGCGCTTACAAGTGTTCTGTGCGTAGGAGACTAAGTTGTTTTTCCCGAATGGCGGGCACTTGCCTAAAACGGTATCGGCCACTCCTAAGGCTAGAAGTGGTGGCCATTTTATTGTGGAGGCACCTAATAGGCGACCATTATTACCTCCTGTGAAAGAACAGACAATTTTACATCCATGCCTTCTTCGGGATTCGAACCCGGGCCCTTCGGTATCGCAGTCAGATTACCTTAATCACTATACTGTCTGGGCGGCGTAAGAAACTAAGTAAAAACTATGCAGAGAGTCAGAAATTTGAGAAAGCAGATAAGTCAGCTGTCAGTGTTCTGCAGACATTTTCAGTCGTGATGAAAATCAGCGATGGTTTTTATAGAAAGGAAAATAAATGGATTTCCTTGTCGCCTAATTGTACACATCAGTCCTAACGTAACTTCTTTTAAAGGTGAAGCAGCCGGGCAAATGGGCGTAAATTTGTTGTATGCGACTCCATCTTTAAATCTACAGACTGTGAAAGGAAAGAAAATGTCAGTATACGAAACAATAAGCGTGTGCATCAAGTTCGCATCCCACGTACAGAGTTTGATTTGCTTTATGGGATTACAGCAAAGCCTCGAGGATTATCTGCTTAATTGAAGGGATGCCTTCGTGAAAGACCTTTCTAAGGAAACTGGCTCGTATGCACGTTGCACATGGAGAAAACCGCGAAAACGACCAACCCCTTCGCGGGATTCGAACCTCAGACCGAACTACTAGTGTTCAGCGACTTTAATCCTCGACCCCTCCTGGGCTCCTTTGTACACGGTGATTCAAGATGAATCTCATGATTACAAGCGGCTGTAACTATTTAGCTGAAAATAATTTATCGATAATAATTATGCAGAATGCGAAAGGAAGTTCAAAATTTTGTTTACATGCTTTATAAATGTTCTGTTTTACTCTCCTTCTAAGCAGCATCTAAAAAGTAGTCCATTTTCATGCCATACATTCTGCAGCATGTCTGGAGTCACCAAAGCAAGCGCATTAGAAGATCAGAAAATGCGCATTCTTTCTGTGGAGAATTCTAAAAATGCTTTCCTTTTTACTCTGCTATGTTTTTCTATGAAGTTATGAGAAATATCTTGTGTGTGTGCTTCCTTTGCCGAAAACAATTCCAGAACTGAAAATGCATATTTGTAATGCGCTTGCGTGGGTGACTCCAGATATACTTCAGAATGCATGGCGGGAAATAGGCTGGAGCTTAGATGTTGTCCATGTCACCAAGGGAAATCACATAGAACATTTATAAAGTAAGTAAACAAACTTTTGAACTTCCTTCTACATTCGGTGTAGTTTTTATAGATCAATTCTTTTTAATTATATAATTATAGCCGTTTATAATCGCTGTATTAATTTGAATCACCCTGTATAATGAACGCCAGCCTATATAACCGATAGAACAGATCCGCACATCCTCGAAATATTTTAAGAAACGTGGATTTTGTTACGACGTCAAAAGTAATGAAATACGGACTTCTAATAAAGAAATGTCGATGTCTAGAATGAGTGAAAATGAAGCGATCTCCTACAGGATAACTGTACAAGGGAATGTTACTAACTTTCATATAACATAATGCATCATCAGTGGTACAATGAAAATTCACGAGACGATGCCTACGATATTTTGTACCACGACGTTTTAGAACTGTGATGTTTTCTCTTTGCTTTATTTTCTCCCACGATGTTTTGTACCACGACGTTTTCGCCTTGCGTTGTTTTCTCCGCGACGTTTTCTTCCGCGATGTTTTCGGCTGTGCTCACCAGATAGTAACCCTCAGCTTTCTGAAATGAGGGGCTTTCTTCTGAATGAGGTCGTTAAATTTCCCGGCAGACAAAAGGGAAAACCTTTATTCGAACAGTTGTGTTGGGGCAGACAAGGGGGAACCTTGCTTCGCGCAGTTGGGTTGTTACACCGTCGGACACGTCCACCCTCCCCTTCAAAACTGGGGGCAGAATTGAGCAAAGTCGTACTGTCACGTGTATTGTGCTCAAGGCTATTGCTAACTGCGGCCCAATCTCGTATTCCTTGCCACAGCAAATATCGTGAGTTTGTTCTGATATTACTACAGACAAGTGAGATAAGTCACAATAACAGAACAACGGCTTATTTCTCTTTAAAAAATAACATTAGGAAGGGCTTTTAATTACCGCTGCTCTATTAGATTTAACAAAATGAAATATACCAGTAGAATTGAAAAAATAAATGACAGGCCACATACACTGGGCAAAAAATAATTGGACAGTTCTATATCTCCCGTTCTACTGGACCCATTGACGAAATTCAAATAGTGTATTTCATGCCTTGAAAGCGCGATTTAGAATATATATTACTTTTATATATAGCATTGTTCTAACATAGGTATTTTGACACAAAATGGGTCTTTTTCTGAAGTAACATACCAATTTTTTTCCATAGTTTGATTCTACGACTCAAATTATGCCTAAATATTAAATTTTGTAAAATTTGGTGCAAAATTTACGGAGAAATTCAAAAATTTAATTTGATGAATTTTTTTTCTGTTTGCCCCAAGAATAATTCATTTGGCGAACTTCTTAATACGTGACAACCTATTTTCCTATCGCTTCTATTGTAATGGAGAGGAAAAAAAGTCATACCATTCCTATCTTTTTACATTGTGCATGAGTGTGAAAAAAAGTCACATCTTTCTTCTTTCAAATAATTTCATCGAAGTGCGTAAACCACATTAGATGTTATTCACACATTAGATTCACATTAGATGTTCAACAGCCCTGCCAAATTTCAAAGTTTTTTTTTTCGAAAAATTTATAAAAATTATTTATAAACACAAATTTTAAAAATAAATCATAGAAAATGGGTGAATTTTATCTGGAGTGAACCTAAATTTCGAACTGTGAAAGAAAGAATCAAGTAAGTGAAATAAAAAAGAGATATTAATAAATACATACCAAATTTGAATTAACAGTGAGGAGCTAATTTTTTAAAAACCACTCGTAGATTTTTAGAAAACTTCGCAGTTTTGCATAATGTGAGTCGTAGAATCAAAATATGGAAAACAATTGCTATGTCATTTCAGAAAAAGTCCGATTTTGCGTCAAAATAACTATATTAGAACAATGCTATATATAAATGTAATACACATCCTAAGCCGCGCTTTCGAAACGTAAAAAACGCAATTTGAATTTCGTTGATCGGACCAGTAGAATGGGAGATATAGAACTGTCCCCCAATTTTTTTGGGCGCAGTGTACATATAAGAAAGCAGACGAAATTTCTTAATGTTCTCCTGTAACACACATTGTGCAATGTTTCATCCAACAGAATTCCACTCTACACGAATAGCCATGCATTAAGCACTGAGTGTCGGCGGTCGGGGCTAGGCACCAGTGTGACCTACCTAACAAGCGACTTTCATGTCTGTAATATCAAAACATTGCATTACAGCAGCGAAATGTACCGGGTGCGTCCTAAATTCGTGCAAAGTTCAAAAATTAATAGAAGGAATGCACGGAAAAATTTTTTGTTTGAGCCAATATAGTCAGAAAGACTTTTCAAAAGTAACTGACAGAGGGCGCTCACACATCATACTCAGATGTTTTATTCAAACGACGCAAACAGAAACAAACAATCAAACATATTACAATAGCATGACAC
Source organism: Stegodyphus mimosarum (assembly GCA_000611955.2). NCBI lineage: Eukaryota > Metazoa > Arthropoda > Arachnida > Araneae > Eresidae > Stegodyphus > Stegodyphus mimosarum. The sequence goes on from KK112764.1 coordinate 78,916, forward strand.
TATGCATTTATTTTATAGTAACAGATGTTTAACATTACCGCCACCACAAGGTAATAGGCAAGTGAGGCGCGTCACTAAGCCCATTACAGCGGAGTGTAGAAAGTCGTCATCGATGGCAGCGAAGATCAGTCGAATGGCATTTTTCAGTTCCACCAGTGTGGTTGAGAAGCCCCGGTACACACGAGATCTTAAGCATCCCCACAACCAAAAATCTGCCGGGGTCAAGTCTGCTGATCTTGAGGGCCACTGAATCTTACAACCGCGACTTATCACTAGGCCTTTGGTGAAAGTTTCCAACAGGAACGTCTTGGCGTCACGTGCAATGTGGGGCTGGCCACCATCCATGAAGGTGACAACAAGTAACGCATGTCTTTCCTGCAATGCAGGCACACCGTGGTCACGCAAAAGCGTAAGATACCGTGCTACAGTGACTGTACAGGTTTTCACGCCGGATACTGGACAGGGTTGTTCAAAAAAGAAAGCTCCCAGAATAAAAGACGCGGTGAAACCACACCAAACAGTCACATGAGGAGAATGCAGTGGCTGGCTTTGATATTCGCGAGGGTTGGACGTCGCCCAAATACGACTGTTTGACGTATTTGACGACTGCGACGTATTAACGTCACCATGCAGTGAAAAGTGAGCTTCATCCGTCCACATGACGTTCAGCAACAATTGTGGGTTACGTTCCATTTGTGACAGCGCAGCTGTAGCAAACTTTTGTCTTGCATCTGTATCTGCCGGAAATTACTGGTGAAGTCGCTGGATTTTGTATGGATACAGATCCAACATTCCGTGCAGAATGCGTCGAATCGACGCTTCCGGAATCCCCGTTTTTCTCAAAGCTTCACGAGCACTGCTACTCCCCGTTGATGTCTCGGCTGCCATATCTTTCATGACACTTTATACCACATGGACGCGGTTCGCTCTCAAGGGTGGTCTGCCACTTCGTTGACGATCCTCCAAACTCCCAGTTTCATCACAACGTCGTACTAAATTCCGTATCCCATTCAATGAAATAGGGCTTTTTTGCGCCTTCAGTTCTTTCTCCGTGCGAAACTTTCGCGATGTAACAGTTGTGAATTCAACATTCTTGTAGAACAATTTAACCGCCCACGCCCGATCTGATAAATAAAACGTGCTGCCGGCTTCGAATGACAGATCCGTTTCCAGCCAACTGTTCTATTGATAGCCTGATTTGCATAAAACATCGCAGTATGACGTGTGAGCGCCGTCTGTCGGTTACTTTTGCAAACCTTTTTAAAAAACTAATGTTTTTCTGACCATATTGGCGCAAACAGGAAATGTTTCCGAGCATTCCTTGTTTTATTACGAATTTTTGAACTTTGTACGAATTTATGACGCACCCGGTACTTGTTTCTAAGCTGTTCCGTGCATGTATTTTTCACTAAAAATGTGTTAAATTTATAATGAAATGCCTCGCTATTCTTAAATTTTTGTTTTAAAATAATAAAGGTGATATCCATGATTTACTGTGCACACTGCGAAAAACAATGGAACAGTTCTATATCTCCCTTTCTACTGAGCCGATTGACGAAATTCAAATTGTGTTTTGCTTGGCTCGAAAGCGCGATTTAGGATATGTATCAGATTTATATATAGTAGACATGGTCAAACTGCGGCTCTCTGACGCCTTAACTGCAGTTTGCGAGCTTGCGAGCCTTTATCGTCTGAAATGCGACTTGGTTTGAATAAATATAGTTTGATTTTTTAAAACAAAGGAAATCTGAAATAAAAATCATGCAGTCCCATGTGTCTTTATTCATCGCTAATTTAATTTCCGGTGTTATGTATGTAAAAATTTGATAGATTTCAGTCTGTCCACTGCTGGCTTATCGTCAGAACAACAAATACGTAACATTACAAATAATTCCATGTCTGGTAATTACTACTAGATTAATTAGCAATAGCTTATGTATATCGAGAATTGTCGTTACGATTCAAGCGGTGGTTTCGAAAATTTTCAATGATGCGCGTGAACTTCGTTATCTATATCCAAATTATTGGACGATTCGAGAGATAATTTCGACAACATTCAGTTATGCATCTGAATTTCGTTATGGATATCCAAAATTATCGGGACGGTTAGAAAGATGGTTTTGAGAATTTTCAATGAAGCGCAGTGTACTGATTACTTAAAATTTCTGGCAGATTGCTTTGGATGCCACGCTGAAATACTGCCTCAGTCAGAGCCGTCATGATTGATACTGGTTATTCGAATACCACTGAAATTGCAATCATATTCTTTTTTTTGGGGGGAGGGAAATTCTTCCACACTTGGCATCAGTAAAAATAGTTATTCCATAGTTTTCGGAAAAAAAATGTTTAAACGATTTTGTTAAGTTAGGATCCAAAAATTCGTATGATCTCAGTATGTTGGTTTTTATATTAATTGCGTGGAAAAACAAAATTGCTTTTTAAGCAAAGGCCTAAGTAAGTTAACAGATTTTTTTTTAAATAAATATTCTTCCTGGAATAACAGTTTCTCTGCAGTGTGCGTTGACATGCATCGTTTAAGTTATTCTTTCTAAAAGACTGCTCATGAGTTAAAAAAAAAAAAAAAACCACTAAATTTTCTTTTAAATAATGATTTGCAGTTTACACAAATAACATTTCTTATGTAATTCTAGGCCAATGAATACGCTTCTGATTCATTTTACTTCTATTAAAATAAAAAAAACAATAATTATAAACAGGGAGGTATAAATGAAATCAGAAGAAAATATTTGGTTTCTCTGCTCGAAGAAAGAGCGTTCAGTTGCTCGGTACAAGAGTTACAAATTTTTATATTCTTAGGACTTAACTTTTATGAATACAAAACAGTTATTATAAAATGTATTTATTCATATTTATATCTAATCGTGTTAATCATATATTCATTAATTTACTTCAAAAGTTTTTTTACATTCAAAACCTGTCTCATTATTTTTAAAACTATGTAAATTTGGACTTGCGGCTCTCGAGAGTTCATAAAATCTATCATGCGGCTCCCATCGTCTCCCTGATATATAGCATTGTTCTAATATAGGTACCTCGACACAAAATCGGACTTTTCTGAAATGGCATGCCAATTTTTTCCGTATTTCGATTCTACGACTCACATTATGCCAAACTGCCAAATTTTGTAAAAATCGTACGAGTGATTTTTAAAAACTTAGCTCTCAAAGCTTTAGCTCCTCAATGTTAATTCAAATTTGGTATGTACTTATTAATATCTCTTTTTTATTACACTTACTTGATTCCTTCTTTCACAGTTCGAAAATTACGTTCAATCCAAATGAAATTCACCTATTTTTTATGATTTATTTTTTAAATTTGTATTTTAAAATAATTTTTATAAATTTTTGGAAAACAATTTTGTATTATAAAATATAATTTTTATATTTTTATATTGATGTCTCTCTGTCTGTGTATATGTCTGTGACGAGGTTTTCGCCCACAGTTATTTCTAGCTTCCAAATATTTATGTTTACTGTATTTATGTTTTTGTGTATTCATATGAAAAGTTAAGCATATAATAGAGTTTTAGTTCATCTGCTAAAGGTTTAGTAGTCAACCAACAGACGTATAACAAATTATCGCCGTCTCTGAAAGTAATTGCAGAGACATGGTAAGGCTTAAAATAAACTTTTCTATTTAGAGCTGAACTTTGAACATAAGTGCAATTCTTGTGCTTACAAAGTTGCCAACAACTTATATAGTGATACAACTAAAATAACAGTCAAAGCCAATTTAAAATGTAGAATAAATTAAATTTCAAATCTGGCTCAGAACGTCTAACCGACACACCATATTCAAATGTCGCAAAGGATATCACAAAGCCGAATAATAACAAACTTATCAGAGCTGGCAGGAGCTAACTTAACGTGCCGCGAAAGGCGGAAACGTGCTCTATCTTACGATCCAAAAGCCTCAGTTTAAATGCTATCTATCTAATTTGCATTCTCGTGAGGAGACGTAAAAAACGTAAAAGAGAAGTTATAGCAAAGACTGAAATTATAAATAACTGTTAATTTAAGTAATAATAACAGTACAAGATTTTGGGTAAAACTGGAGGATAGAAGGTGGTGCATTAAGAAAGCGAAAAGTAAAATGAGACAGTTCTGTATCTCCCGTTCTACTGGGCCGTTTGACGAAATTCAAATTGCGTTTTCCATGTCTCGAAAGCGCGACTTGGAATATATATTACATTTATATATAGGATTGTTCTAATATAGTTATTTTGGTACAAAATCGGACTTTTTCCGATATGACATGAAAATGTTTTTCTATATTTCGATTCTACTCAAATTATGCCAAAATGGCAAGTTTTGCAAAAATCGCACGAACAGTTTTATTAAGTTCTCAAAATTTTAGCTCCTCAATGTTATTTCAATTTGGTATGTATATTATCTCTTTTTTTAATTACGCTTACATGATTCCTTCTTTCACAGTTCGAAATTTAGGTTCACTCCAAATAAAATTCGCCCATTTTTTATGATTTACTTTTAAAATTTGTATTTTTAAATAATTTTTATAAATTTTTGGGAAAAACTTTTGAAATATAACATACAAATTTTTTTCCATCAGCTTAAAGTAGACGTATTTCTAATTATACCTTAAAAAATTACAGCTTTTTATTCAAAATTTTCGAAGATATACGTGAATTTATATGTTGGCGCGTTTTGAAATTTGGCATATTTGTTAAAAGCGATAATAACATCTGATGTGGTTTACGCACTTTGTTAAAATTATTTGAAAGTAGAAACGATGTGACTTCTTTTTCACTCCTGCACGATGAAAGGGGTAGGAAAATAGGTTGCCATGTATTAAGAAGTTCGCCAAGTGAATTATTCTTGGCATAAACTGAAAAAATTCGTCAAGTTAAATTTTTGAATTTCTCCTTAAATTTTGCACCAAATTTTACAAAGTTTAATATTCAGGAATAATTTGAGACGTAGAACCAAAACATGGAAAAAATTGGTATGTTATTTCAGAAAAAGACCCATTTTGTTCCAAAATACCTATGTTAGAACAATGCTGTATATAAATCTAATATATATATTACGTCGCGCTTTCGAGACACGAAAAATGGAATTTGAATATAGTCAATCGCCCCAGTCGAACGGAAGATATAGAATCGTCCGATTTTTTTTTCTGCCCAGTGTACAGCTGGAAATGATAATTTATGCGAAGTTTAAGAATTTTTAATGAAAAACAAATTAAAAGTATAACTCAAAACTTTTGAATGATCATATCGTGGAGCTGACTTTAAGCGATAGTGAACACCCTTGTTTTAAAGCGCTCAAGATTTCTACAGTGTGTGGCAACAGTAATGGATTATCCATCAATGAGCATATCGAAGGATCAATGGACAATATGATCATTGATACAGGAGCTAATGTTACCATCAATCGAAGGGATTTAGTTAAAAACTTTAAGGATGCGCCTTCATCGCCTGAGGAACGTATTCAAGATGTCCAGGAACGGTTTGAAGTGACACACCATTCTGCACGAGAGCGAGTCAACTTGGCGACGGAGAAGATGAAGACCTGCTACGACGCCAGAGCTACTGGCCGTCGTTTCAACGAAGAAGACAAGGTATGGTTGCGGAATCCGACTCGACGGAATAGACTGTGTCCGAAACTACAGTCACCTTAAGATGATCCGTACACAGCACTAGAGACTGAACGACGTCGTGGTTCGGATCCGTAAGTCATCAAACTCTAGGCCTAAAATCGTCCATTACCACAGGTTAGCTCCTTACTATGGCCCTAGTACATAGTGTACATCAAGGATGTCAAACTCGCTGCCCGCGGGCCGCATGCGGCCCACAACTAATATTTTTGCGGCCCGGCCAATATATCGGCAAATAATAATATATAATAATAAAATAACATATCGACGAAGAAAAAAATGAAATGTTTACTGCTAAGTTATTAACGATAATTTATTCAGTGTTGTTAGATTACTCACAGCGAGCTGACACACACACACTACTTAAATTACAAATGCATGCGAGTAGCTTGCGTTCAGCTACCTTCAGCTTTTGGGGCACACGTGCACTCAGAACTTGTACGCATCCCCCGATAGCCGAATGTGGCCGAACTCATGGTCTCAGTTTTCCAATCATAGTTTTGTACGATATTTTGGTGCATGCATGTGCATGCACTTTGCCTTATTATTAATTATTACTTAATTCATATTGTTACGGATTTCAAAGTTATTTATTTATTTAGTTTTTTTTATTTAGAATTGTAATTAGATTTGCTTCATGTTGCCTTAGCAACGCAGACGATTTTTGAAAAGACAGCTGCGTTGGAAGGTTAAAAATAGAACAGCGCGTGCATTTAATACCTAATAAATAAATATCTCGTAATTGCTGTTGCCATCCACAAAAATCCAGATATTTATAGATGTTTCCAGTATATTCGAGAAATTAATTATAAAGCTTATAAAAGCCGAGAACAAACAACTCATCTCAGTAGTAGCTGTAGTTCTAGCGAACTGTTTGTTTACTTAATGCTGTGATTGATTTGCAGCGATTTCGCTGTGAGATAGAATTAGTTTCTCTGTTTTGAATTGATTTTTGCTAAACGTTTGACATTTTGTGATATTGTTAGAATATTTTTAAAGAAATATTTCAGCATTTTGATTTATCTCTTGTGGAAAGAATAAATTTTTGCTAACTTTTTAACGTTAACTGTGTTTATTCCAGCCCTTTGTATTCAGTATGTCTATTTCAAAACCAAGTGGTAGTAAAATTAAATGAAAACTCGCTGACGAACATAGAATATTCCAAGTAAAATGGGAAGTAGAATATTTTTGCTGTGAAATAAAAGATAAAATAATCTACTCGATATGTAATAATACTATTAATGTACCAAAGTTATATAATATTAAACGTCATTACGAACAACACAAATCTAAATATAACAATTACGAAGGATTAATGAGAGAAGAAAAGTTGGAAGAGCTCAAGTTAGGAGTGAAAAAGCAACAGTCCATGTTTAGTAAAGTATTGCAAGAAAGTGAAGTGGTGGTACATGCAAGCTACGTCTTGTCCGACTTGATAGCTAAACATTCGAAGCCTTTTACTGACGGTGATTTCCTCAAGGAATGCCTAATGAAAGCTGGAGAAATTGTTTGTCCTGGAAATGTGAAGGCTTTTCAATCAATTTCATTGTCTCGAAATACAGTTGCGGAAAGAGTTACTGATTTAGCCGCGAATTTAAGTGATCAGATGAAAGCAAAATCATCTAGTTTCGAAAGTTTCTCCATTGCCTGTGACGAGAGCACGGACATTAGTCGCAAAGCTCAATTAGCAGTGTTTCTTCGTTCTTGTGACAAGAATTTTAATATTTTTGAGGAATTACTGGAACTAATACAGATGCCTGGTACTACCACAGGAGAAGATATATTTACTTGTGTCTTTGGACTTCTGCAGAAATACAATCTACCTTTGGCAAAATTAAATTCTGTAGCTGACCGGGAAAAACAAGGGCTTCGTAGCATTACTAAGAAAAAAATTTAGTGAAATTCACGGTTCAAACATTCATCATATGCATTGTATTATACATCAAGAAGTTCTATGTACGAAAGTAATATAAATATGGAGAATGTTTTGTCATATATAAAAAAAGTTATAAATTTTATAAGATCTCGAGGTTTAAATCAGCGTCAATTCACTGCTTTCTTAAGTCAGTTAGATAGTGAATATTCGGGTTTGTCTTACTATACCGAGGTACGTTGTTATCTTGCTCCAAGAGTCTCAAACAATTCTGGGATTTGAAAGAAGAAATATGTCAGTTTTTAAAAACGAAAAATCAAGACGTAAGTTTGTTTTACGATCCAATATGGATACAAGATTTATCTTTCTTGGTTGATATAACCAAACACTTAACCGATTTAAATTTATCGTTACAAGGAAAAGATCATATCATTACGAACATGTTTGACATAATTAAAGCATTCAAATGTCAACTAGTTCTTTGGGAAAAACAACTTAAAAATGAAGATTTGACGCACTTCCCGACGTGCAGCATGAACAAATCAAGTTTAGATGATACTTGTTCGTATCAAAAATACGCAGAAAAAATGAATTTGAAACGAGGTTTAATGATTTTAGTTCCCTCGAAGAAATTTTTTTTGTTTTCTTCGATTTTCTCAATAAGTATTGACTCAGTACCCAGCCATATGCAAGTGGAGGTAATTGGGATTCAATGCAACTCAAATTTGAAAGCAAAATTCATTGAAGTGGGCGTGCCTGAATTTTACAAATATTTACCAGCCAGGTTTGAAAATACTCGAAAATTCGCGTATGAAATTATTTCCATGTTTGGTAGCACTTATCGGAGTGCGAACAGTTATTTTCAGTCATGAAAGGTAATAAGTCTCCTATTAGAAACCGTATTAATGATGCTCACCTTGGGTCAGCGTTGAAAGAACACTGCAAACAAAATATCTCCCGAAATAGGAAAGATAATAGCAGAGAAGAGATGTCAAGTATCAGGCCGTAAACATTAAACTTTTCTTGTTCTTTTCTATATAAATATATATATATATATCTTTATTATTGTATTATTCGAAATAAATCTACGTTTCTATGAATATTGATTTTTTTTTGCGGCCCGCCTAAAGTTAAACCTTGTTTGTTTGGCCCAAGTGTACCTATGAGTTTGATATCCCTGGTGTACATAATGCCAATAGTATAAGACCACGGTCCTTTTCGTACTTAGAATTTGATTTGTGTATAGTATCTGATTTGTGTATAGTATTTGATTCGTATTTAGTATTTTACAGTACTTCATTTGTATTTAGTATCCGATTTGCTGAAAGTTACTTATTGCAATTATTGTTTATTTTGTTACTGTAACGTAATGTTTATTATTGCATTGATGCCTTAATTGTAAGTTTGGCTTCCTGTCCAGGGACTGCACTGCCCGGGACGTGAAGTCCTTGGGAAGGGGGCAGTGTTACGGATTTCGTATTTATTTAGCTATTTATTTGGAATTGTAGTTAAAATTGCTTTATTTTCCCATGCAACGCAGACGGTTTTTGAAGAGAAAGCTACATCGGAAAAGTAAAAATAAAAGATATTTAATAAATATCTTTATTTAATATTTAATAAATGAACATCTCGTAATTGCGGTTGCCATCCACAAAAATTGAGAAAAATCGAGGTTTTACCAGAATGTTCTAGTAAATAATTAAAAAGCTTATAAAAGCTGAATTAAAACACCTCATCTCAGTTGTAGTTGTAGCTGTTTTAAGCGAACTGTTTGTTTACTTAATGTTGTGATTGATTGTAGCGAATTCGCTGTGAAATTGGATTAACTTTGTCTGTTTTGAAGTGAATTCTGTTTAACGTTTGAGATACTGTGATATTGTACGAATATCTCTGCGGAAATATTTCAGCATTTTGTTTTATTTGTGAAAAGAATAAATTTTGTTAACTTTTTTAATGACTGGTGCATTCAATGCATTACGAAACTGTACGCATGCAACAATATTATCATAGAAGTATTAAACTACGTCAAATTGCTAAGAGAATTATTGAATGTTCTGCCAGAATATACTTACTGGAAAATTTGAATTTAATAATGAATGTATCCAAAATCGCGATTTAAGTCAAAAATTTGAAATTTGACGGCTAAATGTAAATGTAAAATTCTGCCTGTTAAAATATTTTTAATTAGGCACATGAATTAGGTTAAGTTTTTTAAATAAGGTAAGAAATGCAAGGGTATCTGAATTTCGAAAGAAAACTGACTTTGGAAGCGCATTAAAAATAATGCATGTAATTTTCCTTGAATTTGTACATATTTCTTTCGAAAAAAAATCTGATATATGCTACTTTACTGAACATATATAATGAATGCACAGAAATTAAAGATTTGCACATGCGAAAATTAAAAAAATATTAAATATATATGGGTATTTATGCATATTCTTGCAAAAAGCATATATTTGCCTTCAAAAAATAAATAAATATTTATTCAATATTAATGAATATATTTGAAAATGAGGTTTGTTCATTTATAAACTTTTCTGAATGTTACTGCTAAGATTAGCTGCTAAGTTATTAAATGAATTATATGAATTTATAAGGATTATAAATATTGTCTAAATACATAATGACCTTAACATTTAATTGTAACGTAGGTTGGAATCTAAACTGAAATATATTTTTACGAATTTTGTATTTAGATAGCTAATTTTAGTAGAGTTATAATTAAAATTGTTTTATTTCCCCTTGGAATGCAGCGCGTGATAAATTTTAAGAGAAAGTTACGCAGAAAAAGTAAAAATATAAGAGCATTGGCATTTAACATTGAATAAAAGGCTATCTATCTTATTTGTATTTAATTAGGGTAAATGAAATTGACTACTATGTTAGCTGTAACCGTAATTCCACTCTTTTGCTTTTCAGAAATCTCAAGAAGCAGAAATTACCAGAATCTCTCGCGACCGATATAGAGCTATAAAAAGTCAGACAGACAAAATCTCATCTCAGGTGTTGTATAGTTAATTGCTGTTGGATTAGCTTTCTCTGTGCTTTGGATTGCTTTCTATTTAACGTTTTAGTAGTTTGAAGGATAACTACTGAGTATTACTGCGTGATATTGTGAACAAGTCTACAAATATTTCTGAGAAAAGATTCCAGCATTCTGTTATATTGCTTTTGATAAGAATAAATTTTATTAATCTTCTATCGGACTTATGCATTCAGACTGTTACGAATCCGTAATCACGCAATACCTTTTGGTGTCAAAAGTGGGACTGAATGCCAGTAACAAGAGCAATGGAGGAGCAGTTAAGATAGCTGGTTGCAGCCTTACTGTATTTAACCAGGAAATGAAAGATTCCGTTCAAAGATATAAAAGTTGTTAAAGAAAAAATGAAAGCTGGTCAAGATTCCGTTAAAGAAGACATGGTAGCCATTCAAGGAAAGATGGAAGCTGGTCAAGAATCAGTTAAAGAAGAGATGAAAGCCGTTTAATAAAAGAGGGAAGCTGATCAAGTATCTGTTACAGAAAAGATGAAAGTCGTTCAAGAAAAGATTGAAGCAGGTCAAGAGGAAATAAAAAAAGAAATTACCTGCATAATAGAAAACAAGTTCAGGCTATGGAAGGCAGAATACATGCCGTTGAAAATAAAGTTGGACCCATTGAAGAAAGAGTTTCTTCTGTGAAAGAACAAATCGAAGGAAGAGTTTCGTCCGTCCAACAACAAACAGAACAACAAATTGAAGAAAGAGTTTTTGTCATGTAAGGAAAAATCGAACAGTAAATTGAAGACATGGTTTCTGCTGTCATCGTCAAAGAAGTTGACACATTAAAAAGATGCATAGCTACAGCAAGAAGCAATTATGATGGCTTTAAATTTTTACCTATGCATGCTCGTCCCTCTCTGAAATTATCCACATATGATAGGAAGACCTGTTGCCAAGTAGAGATGCATCATGATGACCGAAAAAAGACGGATTTTCTACCGTACAATGACTTTGGCAGTTCATTTAGTATCATGTGATAATTTTAAATCCTGGTGTAGGCCAAAAAGAGAATTTATTGAAATTATTATTCCTTTTCGGAAAGGCACTACTTTAGATTTTCCATGAACTCTTAATCCGCGGTTGACTTTCTTCATTAATTCCAAAACTTGAATTTGTTTCTCATGATGTTCATTTAATCTAAGTGCTGCTTTAAGTATTTCATCCGAAGGAGGATATGGCTTGGTACTATACATAGCATAAAAAAGTTATCTATGAACAAAAAGTAGTCAGATGCCTTCTGATTTCTTGTGAGGTGGAGTATACCTTTTGCGGTAGTTCTTGAAAATAATATTTTCGCTAGAGTGGCTTTCTCTCTCTCGTTTACCTTGACCATTGAATAATTCGGTCTTAGTTTGTGACACAATTTAATTGAAAACTGAAAACTATTATTCGAAATCTGTAGCTCCTTCCACAAAGTACTTAGATCCTCCTAAATCAGACACTATTGCTTTCACTTCTACTGTAAATGATTGAATATGGCTTGTGAGTGAAAAAAAGAAGTTCCTTCTTCATTGGAGTGTTAAAATCAAAAAAGTATTGGTGGTTTCTATCACGAAATGGGACCTCTGATTAAAACAAACTGCACTTTTCGAAAAGGGCATAGAACCAGTCCAGTTTAGAGTCAAACCAGAGTTTAGAATCTGTATGCATTTCGTCGAAATATTTTTTTCTACAGAATTCAAGTATTCGCATCTTTCCTTCATTAGGGCAAGAACATCACTCTGAATTTCTGGACTACTCGAAAATGTAACGCACCATCTCTTTAATGTGCTAGTACTAGATAAAAGAATTTCCATTTTGTCTTTCCAAAAATTGCAGCTTTTAGATGACAAAGCTCTTATAACAATGCAACGTGAAATATCTTCACTAGTCCACCTTATTTTTTTCTTCTTTTCTAGCAATGCATTAATCTGCGTCTTTGTTAAAATATCCTTTAGATGTTTATCCAAATTCTCCGAACTGTGCTGTTTGTTTGCTTTGTTTTTCCTAAATTTCTCTATTTCAGATTTTAACTCCTTGACTTACAAATACAATACGCGTCCGAAAAACGCCATTTAATTTGGCTCAACCTGTGGACGCTAATGTGCAAACTTAGAAACAGAATGTTTTATTTTCAAATTTACATTCCCATATAACAATAATAATATACTGTGCGGCGTAGGACGAAGACAGTTCTTGACGTCTCGGAGACGTGAAGAACTGATGTGCCATTGTAGTGAGTCATGAAGTGAATGACGTCTTCCGGATGTCATTTTATGTCAAATGGTTAATTTCTGAATTTTCGATACAAATTTCTCTCTAGATGCTGTCCATCTTCTTCGTCGCTGAGCAAACATTCTAAAATTTTTCTTTTCTCTATTCTTCAATATTTTAATACAATTATCTAAGGATATTATTTTATTCTTTAAATTATCAATGCATTCTTGTTTATCTTATTGCATTTAGGAATATTTAAATTGTCATTTTTGAGTTTCATTTCAAAATCATTCACATTTGATTTATTATTGTCATCATCAATATCGTTTTCGGCCTCAAAATGAATTCTCTTTGGGAGCATTTCTTTCGTGTAGTCTTTAAAAAGGACTCTGCATTTGTTTTCTTTTCTCTTGTCTCCGATTCCTTGGTGTTATTTCCTTTACTGCACACTATAAATTTACTTTCGATACCAGTGGCGGCTCGTAATAAGCACTGTGGAACTGCAGCACCCCCTATTTCCACTTATTATTATTTTTAATATTTAATATAATGAGCCGTTTTTTCTTTAATTCTTTCTTTATACTTCTACAATATATAATTCTTAAACTTAATGTCAGTAGATTGTACTTCTACAATATGTAATCCTTAAACTTAATGTCAGTAGCCATCCTCCAGTTTATAAAAAAGGTACGAAAGTTTTTGTATGGAACTGCGGGCTTCGCAGTTCCAACAGCGTGGTGTTTGGTTGATCTGCGCATGCGCACACAGAAAGCAGCACTCTAACCACCCAGCGAGAAGAGCACTGTCACTCTTGCAGTGCCGTAATTCTGGAAACGTGATTACTTTTCACTTTGCGCGTGTGGTATTTTGTTGATCTGCGCATGCGCACTTAGGAACCAGCGTACGAGGCCGAGAGAACAGCATTGTCGCTTTTGCAGTGCCGAATCTGGAGTGCCGTTTTGGAGGTGTTTTTTTTTTTTTACTCCGCGTGTGCTGTGATTAAAAAATCATACACCATATTCTTGGTTAGATTATTTTTCAGCTATTCTATTTGATTCATTTTTTTCGATTCTTTTATTTTACAGAAAACTTTAACCATGTCCTTGCATCCTCAAGTAATAAATTCTGTGACTGTAAGTGAACTTCAAGAGCTTTCGTTTTCACAGCTGTCTCTCCATGAGAAAATTACAATTAAGAAAAGAGGTCGTTCAACAACTGATATTCTAATATGTCAGCCAGACATAAGAAACAAGAAGAAATATATTCGTAGTTTCAATTCTGAATGGTACCAACGGAAAAATTGGTTTTGCGGATGTCAAGTAAAAAATGCTCTGTTTTGCTTCCCGTACTTGCTGTTTGGAGTTGATGTAACGTGGACAAAAGACAGTTTCAGAAATATAAACAAAATGAAAGGAAACACTGAAAAGCATGAGAAGTCAAAGAAGCATATTGATAATGTAGTTTCACTGCACTTTTGGGAACCATTAGTATTAAGGACAAACTTAGTGAAGGATACAGACTTTCAGTCAATGAGCATAACATAAAGGTTAAAAAGAACCGTGAAATTTTGTGCAAAATAATAGACAGTATTTTCTTTTGTGGAAACTTTGAAACTTCTATACGTGGACGTGATGAAAACGACGATTCAGTAAATCCAGGGGTATTTAGAGGATTAGTAAATTTTACTTCTAACATAGATTCAGATTTGAAGAATCACTTAGAAACTAGTGCAGTCTTCAAAGGTGTTAAGACCATTCACAACGAGATACTTGACTGCCTCTTTCAAATATATCATGAGGAGATAAGGAATGAAATTAGAAAAGCTTGTAGCTTTAATGGCTGATGACACAACAGATGTTTCAGAATACACTTAAATGGTCCTTGTTCTTAAATGGTCGAATGTATTGAATGGAGAAATATTTGAGCGTTTCTGGAGATTCTTTATTCCAGAAAATCAAACTGCAGATGGCATATCAAAATGTATTTTAGAACAACTGGACATAATCCTTCAGGGAAATGAACAAAAATTCATAGCTCAGACATTTGATGGTGCAAATGTCATGAAAGGAAAAAAAGCTGGAGTTCAAGCAAAAATAAAAGCATTTTATACTAATGCACATTTCATTCACTGTTATGCACATCAACTTAATTTAATAATGAGAAATGCAGAAAGTATTTCACGAAACGGAAAAATATTTTTGTCTAACATTCTGGCTATTCCAACGTTCTCTTCAAGATCACCGCAACGTGTGTCCATTTTAAAGAAGCATATGGCCGTTAACATTCCATGTTCCTTCCTCCACAAGGTGGAACTTCAGCATACGGACCATAAACACAGTTCATGAAAATTTGCAACCTTTAAAAAATTCCCTTACTGAAATTCAGTCAACATCAAGTGCAGATTAAACTATTGCACAGGCAACAGGAATTTCAAAATATCTGAATGATGATAATTTCAAATTTTGATTAGAGCTTTTTTTATCAGATTATGCCTCATGTTGAAATAATATATAGCCAAATGCAATCCAGAGAAATTAGTGTTGTGGAGAACTCTATTATTATTATTGTTGTTAATCGTCCACTTACCCGAGAGAGGGCGCTACCAGCTTTCTCCCTCTTCTCCACTAGAAGAAAATCCGGACTGACTACTCTGTTCCTGGCTGCCGTCGGAGGAGCATACGCTCACCTCTCTTCCAATTCGTGATGTCTTCGTAGCTGAATTACGATTCCGATATTCTTGCCGCGTGGACTTGTTACTTGTAAAAATGCTCATTGCGTGAACTGAATACGATACGACTGTGTATGTGTGAACTTGCCTTGAAATATATATTCTTTCTAGCATTAAATAAAAATGTTAAATATCACCGAGCCAAGCTATCATCGCCTTACCTGCAGTAACAACACACACAACCAAAAATGGCGTGCATAAACCAAAGCGCCATAAATGGTGACCCGTCAAGTTAGTGAGCACGTGCCTCCTACAACCTGCTTGCATCGTCCAGTTCTGTGATTATAATGTGCTGTGAAGTGGAAATATCGTCTGTTCATGCCAACTAATAGCGTAATCCATCATTATTTTCGTGTTATCGTCAAAATTGTGTGAAAAACAGTTGTGCTTGCTTAACAACGTGCTTGTGAATTCTCATGCGAAACGACAAAGTGCTTTGAAGTGTTCTACATATAAATCATACAACGTGGTTACATATTGCAAAATGAGTTTTTCTTGGAATATTTTTTCTATATGTGAATTGTGTTACGCTGAATCTGCTACTGACTGAGCCAATATTTCTCGTATAATTCGGAGGTAAGCCACGCAAATTCTTAGTAGTACTTATGCTTATATTCGGATAGCTTACCTACAAAAGTGTTTTTCTCACGTTAATGTTTACATTAACTTTATTTATTTTACACTAGTGTCGTATGTGAACTTTTTAGTGACTGATTATTGTGTATTTGTGTCATATTAGCATTATATATTTGTTTTGTGAATCATGGCTCCACCACAACCCATCGCAGACGATCTTAATATTTCACGTGTTTCCGTCAAACCTCCCCCATTTTGGAAAGTCAACCCCACTTTGTGGTTTGCACAACTAGAGGCCCAGTTCGATATCGCCGGAATCACTGTCGACTCCACGAAATTCAATCATGTGATATCTGCAATTGAATCCGATATTCTCAATAGCGTTTGTGATATCGTTTTACGCCCACCAGTGACTGGCAAATATGATACACTAAAAACACGCTTAATTGAATTGCATTCTGAAAGTGAGGAGTCAAAGATACGTACACTTCTTCAGGGGCTAGAACTTGGCGATCAGCGCCCTTCACAATTACTTTGCCGCATGCGAAACCTCGCTGGAGAGACCGTTGGAGAACCCTTGTTGAAATCCCTATGGATATCTCGTCTCCCGCAGAAAACACAAAGTATTCTTGCTGCCTTAAGTGATGACCTCCCAAAACTCGCAGTTGTAGCTGATAAAATTACAGATCTCACAACTCTCCCGCACATAAATAGTGCTGCCACGGCATCTGCCTCTCCCATTGAAGAGCAAGTTGCAGAGCTGACAAAGCAAATAGATGAACTTTCTAGCAATCAAAGAGAGCCGTGAGCGTTCCTGTGAATGAAGAGACAGTTATCCCCAACGCAACAGTAGGCGTAGTA